>OY744534.1:102039549-102051237 GCA_963556195.1 Sepiola atlantica | reverse complement strand
CTTTGTTTGTACACCTATGTGTCTTAGAAGTAAATCTATTCTTCAGTGGTAGGAATATTATTTACTATTCGACCGATGTTACAAATATTTATAATTACCCCCCCCCCCCTCCCAATGTTAAAAAATATTATTTAATATTTTCTTTAGTGTTAAGGGAGTTTACAAAGTCAGTTAAATATAAAAATGCAAAGTAAAAATTTAGTCTATTCCTGCTAACTACACCTCCCCCCTCTTACTCTATATTAAATAATATTACTACTTGTGGTGATATTCCATTTTGCTTATAATGAAATAAGAGGAAGGAGGAGAGAAAGGGAGGATAGATACGGGAAGAGAGAGATAGATAGAGAGAGAGAGGTGAAAAGAGAGAGAGAGGTGAAAGAGAGAGAGGGGGGTGAAAAAGAGAGAGGGGTGAAAGAGAGGGGGGGAAGAGAGGGGGGAGAGAGAGAGGGGGAAAGAGAGAGAGAGAGAGGGAAAGAGAGGGGAAAGAGATAGGGGAAAGAGATAGGGGAAAGAGATAGGGGAAAGAGAGAGAGAGAGAGGAAAGAGAGAGGGGAAAGAGAGAGGGGGGAAAGAGAGAGGGGGAAAGAGAGAGAGGGGGAAAGAGAGAGAGGGGGAAAGAGAGAGAGGGGGAAAGAGAGAGAGGGGGAAAGAGAGAGAGGGGGAAAGAGAGAGAGGGGGAAAGAGAGAGAGGGGGAAAGAGAGAGAGAGGGAAAGAGAGAGAGGGGGAAAGAGAGAGAGGGGGAAAGAGAGAGAGAGGGGGAAAGAGAGAGAGAGGGGGAAAGAGAGAGAGAGGGGGAAAGAGAGAGAGAGGGGGAAAGAGAGAGAGAGGGGGAAAGAGAGAGAGAGGGGGGAAAGAGAGAGAGGGGGGAAAGAGAGAGAGGGGGGGAAAGAGAGAGAGGGGGGAAAGAGAGAGAGGGGGGAAAGAGAGAGAGAGAGGGGGGAAAGAGAGAGAGAGAGAGAGAGGGGGAAAAGAGAGAGAGAGAGAGAGAGAGGGGGAAAAGAGAGAGAGAGAGGGGGAAAAGAGAGAGAGAGGGGGAAAAGAGAGAGAGAGGGGGGAAGAGAGAGAGAGGGGGGAAGAGAGAGAGGGGGGAAAGAGAGAGAGGGGGGAAAGAGAGAGAGGGGGGAAAGAGAGAGAGGGGGGGAAAGAGAGAGAGGGGGGAAGAGAGAGAGGGGGAAGAGAGAGAGGGGGAAAGAGAGAGGGGGGGAAAGAGAGAGGGAGGGAAAAGAGAGAGGGAGGGAAAAGAGAGAGGGAGGGAAAAGAGAGAGGGAGGGAAAAGAGAGAGGGAGGGAAAGAGAGAGAGAGGGAAAAGAGAGAGAGAGGGAAAAGAGAGAGAGAGAGGGGAGGGAAAAGAGAGAGAGAGAGGGGAGGGAAAAGAGAGAGAGAGGGGAGGGAAAAGAGAGAGAGGGGGGAGGGAAAAGAGAGAGAGGGGGGAGGGAAAAGAGAGAGAGGGGGGAGGGAAAAGAGAGAGAGGGGGAGGGAAAAGAGAGAGAGAGGGAGGGAAAAGAGAGAGAGATGGGAGGGAAAAGAGAGAGAGAGGGGAGGGAAAAGAGAGAGAGAGGGGAGGGAAAAGAGAGAGAGAGGGGAGGGAAAAGAGAGAGAGGGGAGGGAAAAGAGAGAGAGAGGGGAGGGAAAAGAGAGAGAGAGGGGAGGGAAAAGAGAGAGAGAGGGGAGGGAAAAGAGAGAGAGAGGGGAGGGAAAAGAGAGAGAGAGGGGAGGGAAAAGAGAGAGAGAGGGGAGGGAAAAGAGAGAGAGAGTGGAGGGAAAAGAGAGAGAGAGAGAGGGGAAAGAGAGAGAGAGAGAGGGGAAAGAGAGAGAGAGAGGGGAAAGAGAGAGAGAGAGGGGAAAGAGAGAGATAGAGGGGAAAGAGAGAGAGAGGGGAAAGAGAGAGAGAGGGGAAAGAGAGAGAGAGGGGAAAGAGAGAGAGAGGGGAAAGAGAGAGAGAGGGGAAAGAGAGAGAGAGGGGAAAGAGAGAGAGAGAGGGGAAAGAGAGAGAGAGAGAGGGGAAAGAGAGAGAGAGAGAGGGGAAAGAGAGAGAGAGAGGGGAAAGAGAGAGAGAGAGAGAGGGAAAGAGAGAGAGAGGGGAAAGAGAGAGAGAGGAATAGAGAGGAAGAGACGCACACACAAGAGAGAAGTGATAGGCAGCACCTAAAATAAAAGCAAGGATCAAACGACATACATTGAGAGAGGATGAAAGTGATAGATACACCCATAATAAGAGATGGGTTACTCGATCAGTTAATTGCAAATTATGGCTAATTCTTTCAAACGTCACTTAATCTTGAACCTATGGAATATTTTAGCATGTTTTTTGTGTGATACATAGGAAAACGTTGATCAACTCAGCTTTTATTATTTTTTATTCACACCACCACCACCACCAATAATAATAATAATAATAATATGAATTGAACCACAATGAGAAGTGCTATGAGCATAAGCCAGAAGTGGTACAAGAGAACAACTATGTCAAACATCTTTTGGACATGCGCATACAAAGGTTCTTGAACATTCTCAACCTGACTTCGTCTTTCTGAACAAAAACTAGAGTACTTGCTTAATTATTGACATAACTTGCCCATTCGATACCAGAGTGCAGGAGAAGGAACAGGAAAAAAAAAATAATTATCAAGATCTAAAATGGGGATTACTTAGACGATTGAAATGTAAAGAAGTAAAGGTGATTCCCGTTGTAATTAGAATGCTTGGAACCATAACGAAAAGCCACAAGAAATGGCTTAAACAGATTGACGAGACAATTTCTTTTCTAATTCTGCAAAAAGTTTGCATGTTAGGAACGGCAAAAGTATTAAGGTACAGCTTGAATGTCTTAAGTCAAGGGAATTGACTTGATGTCCAAGTGAAAAGAATTCAACTAAAAACATCCAAAAGTTGAGACTATGAAATAATAATAATAATAATAATTTCGAACGGCCTTTATATATATATCTATCTCTCTCTCTATATATATATATGAGTAAAGTTAACTAAACATTAGAAACAGTCTATGCGGACCATAGTTTTGATGCTTACACGTCTCGTTCAGGACTAGTTAGGACTAATGTTTAGCTAATTTTACTTATAAAAGCTCTAATCTATATTGAGCACTTTTTGAAAAAATATTGGTTTTAAGTTCATGTTATCAATATATTTGAACTTATTTAATTAATTAGTTAACATATATATATATATATATATATATATATATAATTTAATAATAAATATTTAATTATTATCCACATCCACTGTAGGAGGTTAGACACAAAGTCAGGTAAGGCTTTGAAAAGCTAGCGCACTGAAGGAAGTTCACTCGTACCTACAAAAGTGCCTGAGCAGCCCTGTTGGCATTCGGACGGACGGATTTCCTAAATCGCAATGCATCTGACAAATGAATATTTGATTCCCATGAGCGATTTCTTCCTTTTCTGTCTTTACGACATAAAAAGTGTAATTCGCTTCAGTTTCTTTCTGAAAATAATTATTCAAATACTATACATTATTAGTGTATTTAAATTTAAGTGTATAGTTCTTTTTAATAAAATAATTTACATTAGCTCTCGTAAAAGCTACGATCAACCACTTTATTGTTTTCTTTTTTTTCAACTAACTTGTGATACATGCTATAGAAGGGATAGCAACCACGAGGAAGTCGCGTGCTCTGAAGAACGCAATGAGGAGCAAAGAGAGAAGATATTTTTTTTCAAATCCAATATCAATCACGTACACGTGAATCCTAATCTCTTTCTAGTTTTTTTTTCTATTGTTTTTGTTTTAGTTTATTCTGTGTCGAGCTACAATTCAGGATTTAGTCCAGACACGGCTCATAAGTGAGTGAAATGCCAGTCTGATCCATCTGCAAACTCCAGAGAGCTTCACCACATGCTTGATAACATTTGTTTTGCCATCCCATGTGTTCTTTTCTTATGGCAGTATAAGGCTCGCTGAAGTTTGCCAGTTCCCACCTTAAGGTTCTACGTTCACAGCAGTGCACATTTCCATTGTAAAGAATGATCTTCGGCGAAGCTGCAAATTTCTCTCTGCCAAAGCATCCATTTGTCAACGGTCGCCACAAAAACGACAATTACCCATAAAAAATAGAAAAAAAATTTTTGTCCAAGGTTTACTCCTCTAGATCTGCCGTGTTCTGTTTATGTCCATGCATATTAAACAGGCTCAGCTGGTGAAGACTGTGGCTCTTCACCACATACGGACGGTCATTAAGTATGGAGAGGCTGTATTTTGAGCATCACATCATGCTGAGATGCATGGAGACCGATCGAGGACGCCACAACTCGGACATCTCAGAAACGGACTACTCCTCTACAAATCCTTTAATCTCATTATCAACAATAGATAGAATCTTGGCAGCACAAAGAAGATAGAGATGCACTAATACTATTATTACTACTGATTTTATTTATCTTCCTCCCACGAGGTAAGATGTGACACAAGGTCGGGAAAGTGGGATTTGAAAAGCCAGCGATCGAGAAGGTGAGCAATCTGGCCTACAAAAAATGCCTGGGCAGCCCCGTTGGCATTCTCCCGGTAGGGGCGTCTCAGGCAGTAAGCAATAAACTTACTCCTCCCCTAAGGGTGAGAAGGCAAAGCCTGGGAGGGTGGACCTCCTAGAACTGAACAGGACAAACCCACAGACCGGCGGAATCAAGGCCCAAAGGCCAAGACGATACCGGTCTATGGGGTGTAGTATCCATCGGAACAGATACTACACTTTGCTCATAGCCAAAAGGCCGAGAAGTTACTATTGATAAATGACCCCAAAAAGGGTTGATATGCCGTGAAAGACCAACCAACCAACCAAAACAAACTCAGTTTTGCACAATCACACAAATAATGAATGTACCGTGTACACGCATTGCTCATATTCCAATCATTATCGAACACACTCACACGAATACATTAGGAAGACCATTAGGTTTTCTCTTTAAGTGGATTACAATGTAAATTTTATCATTTGATTTTTTATCAACTGTTTATCATGTGACCAGCCTTAAAAGCAGCCATTCAGAGCAGCTATTTCATGTAGAGTTTTTATGATCTTTTTACGTATGTGCTGCGAACGATCGACCAGTGAATATATGTGCGTACACACACACATACGAGAGCGAGATTGGACATCAAACCCCAGCAGTTGTTCTATCTCTCTCTCCGAGTCGTCAATAATGTATGAACCTATGATCAGACACAACCCATAATTATTGACCGTCAAATGAGGAAAGGTGTGATGCGAGGGCACAGAATAAGTCGAGGTGGGTGGAATGATGAGGCATCCGGTGAAAGTGATGCTGGCAAGGATTAGACATTAAAAAGAGGGTGGGGTAAGGTACGGTAATATTGATGAGAAACACATCAATGGTTTTTTCTATAAGTTGGGAAGCTTTTGATATATATATATATATATATATATATATATACACACACTGCAAAATATATAAATTAGTAATAATAATAATAAAAATAATATATATGATTATTTTTATTTACACAGACATTTACAAAATCTGTGAAACTGGCATGTCGATGTTATCGATCAACAGCTATTATAAACTGAGATGTCATTAGGCAAAGTTAAAATCTGATCTTAACCGTAGATCATATTTGGAAAGAACCAAATATGACATAAGCTTAAGATCAGATTTTAACTTTGCCTGATGAGATCTCAGTTTATAACAGCTGTTGATCGCTAACATCGACATGCTAGTGTCGCAGATTTTGTACATGTCCGTGTAAATAAAAATAATCATATATAAAAACTCTATTTGATATTGAGCACTTTTTATAAACCCGGTTGAAATTCTTTGGATTACTATCCTGTGGATGTTTACCTTGCCTGGATTATTATTATTATTATAATATATATATATATATATATATATATATATATATATATAGTTAAATTTGAGAGCAAACCACTATGAAAAGTTCATCAGCCAGTTTCAGCCTAAAAGTGGAACACTCATTAGGCAATTGAAAACGATCACTCAAAAGATATGCAAACATAATTTGTCCGTACTATTTAACAAATATGTTTGCATAAAGAAATGCTACCTACATACACACACAAAGTTTGAATTACCTACTAGACACAATCCTTGAGTGTCTTCGGTCTCTCTGTACAAGGGTTTGTCAGGATAATCTGACATGAGGATGCTTCATCCTACAAGTAAACACTGACCAAATATTCAAAATAACATAGTATTCGAAGCCTAAATAAGATCCCCTCGGCACGGCTATACACTGACTCGTACGAAGGAATGATACACCTTCTCATAGTGATGTTACTTCAAGTAACAGCACTTAGCTGGATACTCCACCAGACTAGATGAATTCTTGTTCTGAAATCCAAGACACCAAGAGACGATATATTATAACAGTTAACTGGTCGTTTGGGGTGAGGAAAATTAATGTTCTTCACTAACTCAACGTTTTACATAAAAAGGAGAACTTTAATGGAACATTCGGATATTTATGTATCTCATATAGAGATCAAGTGTTAGCATAAGAAAAGGGGGCCCTTGATTTCTAAGAACTAAAGCAAATTATATATATATATATATATATTGCATACACACACACACACACACACTGCAAAATTTATTCTGCATTTGAAGTTCCCTTTCTTTTAAATGCAAAATGTCTTTTGCCATCTTCGTACACCTAAACCTAACAATCTGTTTTCGTTTTACGAAATGACACTACATTGTTTACACCAAAAATAGACATTTAAAGGGTCCGTATGTGTCATTCTATAAATCATAAGTCTACGTATTACACACTCTTCACACACACACACATATATATATACATACATACATACATACATATCTCTATATATGAAGAGTGGGATCATTCAAATAGTTATGTATATCTGGCAACGGTCTCCAGATTTGACATTCAGCTCGCATATATCATATGAAATGAATATGTCGATAGAAAGTTTAGTTTGTGTAACGACTGAATATTCTGAGGTAATGCGTGTGTAGGTGTACTAGCATTTAGCAACTAGCAAGTCGAAGTCTACATAATCACGTGACCAGCGTTGATGTTAAACACCGACTGTGTACGCAGCAGAGGAGTTACTTTGACAGTCACTCATGATCACTTTGTACCCAACTGTGCGAACAGCTAACATATAAAGTTATCTTGTCGGATTTTAAAAGTCACGCCTAAATAGCATTTAAGCTGACAAAGCAAACTTTGTTTCTGATAAGCCAATTTTCAGTTTTGCTTATTAATCGAATAGTTATTGCAAATAAAGAATTAACAAAAAGAAAACTAAAACGAACTTTTTTAAATTGTTAATTTTGATATATTTCTCCCCGGGCAACGTTGGGTGAATACAGCGAGTTGTGGATGAAGAGAAAAAGAAAATAACGGGAAGAATAAATAAGATAGTAGGAGAAAGAAAAAGAGTAGTTGATAATGGAAAAAGGTGGTGGTGGAAGAAGAAGGAAAAAAAGAGAAAGAGAGAGGAGGAGGAGGAGGAGGAGGAGAGGAAGGCTAGAGGGAAGAGGAGGAGGAAGAAGGGGAAGAGGAGGAGGAAGAAGGGGAAGAGGAGGAGGAAGAAGGGGAAGAGGAGGAGGAAGAAGGGGAAGAGGAGGAGGAAGAAGGGGAAGAGGAAGAAGGGGAAGAGGAGGAAGGGGAGAGAAAGGCTAGAGGGAGGAAGAGGAGAGGAAGAGGAGAGGAAGGCTAGGAGGAGGAAGAAGGGGAAGAGGAGAAGGAAGAAGGGGAAGAGGAGGAGGAAGAAGGGGAAGAGGAAGAGAAAGGGGAAGAGGAGGAGAAAGAAGGGGAAGAGGAGGAGAAAGAAGGGGAAGAGGAGGAGAAAGAAGGGGAAGGCTAGGAGGAAGAAGGGGAAGGCTAGGAGGAAGAAGGGGAAGGCTAGGAGGAAGAAGAAGACTAGGAAGAGGAAGGGGTTAGGAAGGCTAGAGGGAAGAAGAGGAGAGGAAGAGGAGAGGAAGGCTAGGAGGAGGAAGAAGGGGAAGAGGAGAAGGAAGAAGGGGAAGAGGAGGAGGAAGAAGGGGAAGAGGAAGAGAAAGGGGAAGAGGAGGAGAAAGAAGGGGAAGAGGAGGAGAAAGAAGGGGAAGAGGAGGAGAAAGAAGGGGAAGAGGAGGAGGAAGAAGGGGAAGGCTAGGAGGAAGAAGGGGAAGACTAGGAAGAGGAAGGGGTTAGGAAGGCTAGAGGGAAGAAGAGGAGAGGAAGGCTAGAGGGAGGAAAAGGAGAGGAAGGCTAGAGGGAGGAAAAGGAGAGGAAGGCTAGGAGGAGGAAGAAAGAGAATAGGAGGAGGAAGAAGGGGAAGAGGAGGAGGAAGAAGAGGAGGAAGAAGGGGAAGAGGAGGAAGAAGGGGAAGAGGAGGAAGAAGGGGAAGAGGAGGAAGGGGAAGGGTGAACATACGGTGTGTGAGATGAGGAGTGGGAGAGACAGATTGCTTTTGAGAGCTTCATTCACTGAATGTCAAAACAAGAAATATAAAAAGTCAAAAGAAACAACAATCAAGCGAGTTAAATGGAGCGACCAATCCCCCCCCCCGTCACAATAATGTCTAAGAGAAACCAGACAAAAACTCTAGAAAAAGAAGGAAGGAATTGATCAGTGGCAATGGACAAAGAAGACTTATTGCGAGTGTCCATTTTTGAAGAAGACAAGAGAGGAATCGGCGGGACGTGAGGGGGGGGGGTCGAAGGCGATGAAAGCTTTTAGGCCCAGGCGTTTCAAACATGGGAGCTGAGTGCCGCATGTGGCCTATTGTAAGCACACTTGCAGCGCACATAAAATATAGCATCTAATTTCATCTTCTAACGACCAAAATTGCAGTTTTTGTATAATTTAAATTGGATAAACGTGCGTCGTTTACTGAAAAACGGCTTTTTTTATTCAAAACATTTCTTTACACTTAAAAACGATATATCACATTTTATCGATTGCAAAGGCAAAAAGAACATATGCACATATGCACCTGCAGGGTAGGTGTAGTACAGGATTTCCCGTTTTTCTAACCTCAATAAATTCAAATTTCAGAAAACTCTATAAATTTGAGTGAAACTTCATTTTTATTGTATTACCTATTATGTAAAGAGCAGTTGTGCGTGTGTATGTACGTCCGGCTAAAAGTCTAAACCTATAAAACAAACACCCACAAAGTTGGTATTTATAATATCTTTCTTTGACCCTAAACTAGCGCAGATTTCGTCAAGGTGGGGGTCGGTTTTCCAGCCATATCAAATACTAACTTAAGGGAAGTAACTCTGATTTTTTATCAAGGAGTTAATTCTCTTATGCTGACTCATTCTTCAAGGAATCTATATAAGGGAGAGTTGTCTGTGTGTATGTCCAGATAGAGGAATTGGCTGGGCAGGGGATAAAGAAGGGGTGTGGAGGAAAGGGGAAAGAGAGAAAGATGGAGGGACGGATCGAGAAGGGTAACGAGATAGAAGTTTCTTTGCCCCCGGAAATGCTGGATAGCCCTGCTACTCAAACAGAATGATTAAAAATCTAAATTTAAATTAAAAAATCATGTTTTTAAGCAATAAAAATATTTCGTGATATTTAATTAAATGACTTAAAACAACCAAACCAAACCAAACACTATGAATAAATACTTGAAAATATAAAGAACTTGAACCATAAAAACTTTTACAAAAATGACTGGATTCAGCATCAACCCTAAAAGGGTTGATATGCCATAAAACAAAACAACCAACCAATCAATTACTTGTGTGTGGCCTTCAGAGATTTCTGTTTTAGCTCATATTCTTGTATTTTGCTTAGTGGTGAGAATCGTTTAAAAAATAGCCACGAGTAAACACAAATGTCGACATACATGAATGGTTGGGTTTGACCTGTTTAACGGCATATTAACACTTTGAAGGGGCTATTTAGTGGCAAAACACAATGCCTATTGGATACAATTAATCAAATACAAGTTGCTATTTTTTACCACTAGAGGGTTCATACCTTTCCCAATGTTCTTAGAATAGACTTGAACTCAGCCGATTGCATAGTCTTTAACAATATCCATTTGGTCAATTTATAAGAAGAGCGTGAAGAAAAGAAAGAACTACAAAATGTGTGCCCATAGTGGAAAAATTCCATATTTCGGCTAAAAATATTTTCAGGGGACTGGGGCCGAATTTTGTTATCTGGGCATATTTGATAAAAATCAATGTTTTGCCCAAAACTTGGCCAAAAATGATCACGTGAGAGAAGATGCTTGTTAGAAGTGTCATTTAGTTCTCTACATAATGAAAAAGAAAAAAACTTTCTCTAAAATTCAATTTTGTAAATATTTTGTAAAAAATTGACATTGATGGTGAATTGCATCAAACATTTTCAAACCTTTGTCAAATTCTGGCAAATGTTGATCGAATGAGCCCAAGCTGGCAACGACTTGCAAAAAACGTACAGACCGGGTGTTTTTGAAGTTTAACTATTATTTGTTAGAAAAATGTGAAACTTTTAGGATTTTTACATAGCTAGATGATTTTTATTGTTCGGGAATTAAATTTTTGTCTCCATGTTTAAAACGCTATTTATGTACATAGATTTAAGAAAAACAATGCAATGTTGTGTGTTCTACATCTGTAGAAGAAGTCATAAAATTCTAAGGTATATTTTCTGGATGTATTATTCAACTTCAAACATCTATAAGATCCTTAAAAATTAAGATTTTGGGTGTAATTTACTTTTTATTCACACGGTTAGTCAAATTTAAAAAAAAAAAGAATAGCTTTAATTCCCATCTGCTGACCTTCAAAATCTTGTATTATTTTTTTCAAACCCTTAGCACACTGTAGAGAATGAGAGTGAGAAAATGTTACACTAAAAACAAAAAAGAAAACAGTTAAAATTTGATCCGCTTTGATGATAAGTAACAATAATACTAAGTTGTGAATGTAAATAAAAATAGATTAAAAGAGGCGGGGGGGGGGGGGGGCAAAAAGAAGAATTGAGTGATAAGCGCCTTCAGAGATGAATGTTTGGGTAAATTTCTTGGCACCAACGATTCACCGCTGCGGCGTTAAGTCTTGGAAAAAGGCAAAAAAAAGTAAATCGCTTTGACAAGAACAAATCAGAAAACGTGAAGGAAAATTGTTTGAAAAGAAGAAACTGAAATCAACAAAACCAGGTGACACTCAAAAAACAAGACGAAGAAACATTTACAGATGTCAGCCTCCTCATCTCCATCCTCATCTTAGAACCAATGATCGGATGATAACCAAACAAGTTTCAAACTTTTCATTAAAAACAGAAACATCACAATTCAACGCGAGATAAAAAAGTATATAAAGAAGAATTTATTGACTATGAACTTTAGACGAGGCGTGTCAAACTCACGATCCCTTGAAAGTCATGTGGATCTACATTTGTGTTGTCATGACGACCGCATGCGACTAATTGAAATGGGAATAGAAATTATTTTTTTCGATTATTCTTTTTGATCGTTAACTAAAAATTGCATTAAGTTTAATTTTAATTTATGAAATTTTTATTATTAAATGTAAGAAAAACATGAACTTTTGGCCAGATGTCATTTGTGTTTCTTTTCGTACTTTTGAAATTTTTATTCTGAAATGTAAGAAAAAAATTAACTTTTGGCCAGATGTCATTTGTGTTTCTTTTCGTACTTTTGAAATCGATAAAATGTAGCCTGAAGAAACGTTTTGAATAAAGAA
>OY744534.1:101942049-102034549 GCA_963556195.1 Sepiola atlantica | reverse complement strand
CAGTGAGAATTAAATGGTAAACGGATGTTGCAGGAACGAAAAGTGATTTGCAATGGCGCTCGGAAGAAGTGGAGAGACATACTGCCGCTCAGACCCCAGGGAACACCATCTATTGTTACCAATCAAAAATCACTGATAATAGCTCCCGCAAAAGCTTCTAATGAGTAAATAATAGTAGTAGTAGTGATAGTAGTAGTAGTAGTAGTAGTAAGAGGAGGAGGAAGAGGAGGAGGAAGAGGAGAAGAAAGAGGGAGAGAAGAAACAGTTCTGAAAAAAAAAGAAGAAAAAAAGAAGAAAAACTAGGAGGGGGGAGCTTTATTAAAAGTCAAAGACAATAAAACTATAAAATTCAAGATAGGAAGAGTCCATTATTTAAATTAACAAAACGACATTTAACCAGCAGCTTGAGGGGGGAGAGGAAGGAAAATGACAGCGAATAGAAAGAGATTAATTCTTTTTTTTTTTTTTTTAATTAACTAGCTTTGCAAACTCATTCTTTCCTGATTCAAGCAATCTAATCTGAGCTCAATGGATGACGCATACACACACACATTTTATATATATATATATATATATATATATATATATATATCACACACACACACACACACACACATGTATATTCATAGTGAATAAAGGGGAACTGATTGCATTTCTTGAAAGTTTTATCTCTCTTTTTTATTCTGTCAATTTTCTGCATGCATGCCTATTACAGTGTTTATTGCTCCGTTATCCCGCCAGCAAGTCATCACCTTCAACATCCGACATTCTTACCTTTGGAAAAGACAAAATCTAATGATCTGCCCTCCCCCCTCCCTCAACACACACACACACACACGCATCATCCGAGACATTTTTGTTCTTTCAAATGAGTTTTAATTTTATGCTTTTCTAAATTTAACATTCAAAAAATTTCCTTCATAGTCAGCCACGCTGATGAGCCGCAGTAACGGTGAAACATGTGGCCATGGATAACTACATTATATATATATATTTACTTAAAATATGTGACCTGTTGGGTCACCCATTGTCAAATTGGAAAAAGCAAGTTTGCAAAGGCAGTTAAATATAAATCAATACAAAAGTCATAAATCCAAAAGTCATAAATCCAAAAGTCATAAATCCAAAAGTCATCAATCCAAAATTAGCCTTTGATAATGCCTAATTAATGTGAACGAAAGAAACACACGCCCACACATAGACACTCTTCAAGTTACATAATTTAATTAATTTATATATTTATTTTTTGGAAAACTCAAGGCACAGAACTCGGTATAATTGCACAAGATAATTTCTCTTTAATCTGTTTTCGTGAGTAACAGTTTTCTTGGCCAGCGTAAGTATTTTCAGGAAAAAAAAAAAACTGAAGCAAAATGAAATATATTCGTACCAATAACATATTGGTAAGCAGAAACTAAAAAATAAGCTAGTCCGAATCAAGTATCTATATGTCAGATAGATTGCTATTTGTGCCTGACTTTGAAAATCAGATAAAATAACTTTATATGTAAGAATATATATCCTTCAATAATTTTAAACAAAGTATATATTATGTAAAGACGTGAACAAATGTGTCCTTTCTCACGGGATGCTCATTCATTTGTGCAACGCTTCATGTGTGTGTGCATGTGTGTGCAATGTTAATGAGGGGCTCAGGGTCTGAGGCAGGAGCACAGAGGGGTCCTCATTGATTCTCAGGAAAAGCCAGTTGGACCGCGAGTGGATTGAAGATTATAAATTTCCCAAAATTTATTGCCCCCCCCCCCCTCTATCCCCTATCAATGCTGAGTACATCCTTGGCCCCACTCTAAAAATTAAAATGCTAAAAATAATAATATAGTGCTATGGTTAAGAGACAGGAGGACATTGGGTTCATCAACCATTCCCAGACAACGTCAGGTTTTCCTATTATTAATATATGTATATATAGACTACACTTAAGTTAATCAACGTTTGTTTCCCTAAGGCTTTTTCCCATATATTTTCATTCCACAAAATACATGCTAAAATATTCCTTGGTTTGGGGATTGAGTTGTGTTTGAAAAAAAAAAAAATGAAGTCTAATTTAACCGTTGTGTTTTAATTTACAAATAACTCATCAACTGACCCATCTCTTACTAACTCTCTATCTATCACTTTCACCCTCTCTCCGTTCATGTTGTTTGATCACCCACTCACTCTTATTTTACACAGTATCTATCACTTTCGCTACTGTCACTCTCTCTCTCTGTTTAACATTCAAAGATGAATAAATTTGGGGGGAATAATCCATTATAAACAAAATGGAATATCAACACAGGCAGTAATACTATATAACCTGTAGTTAGAGGGAGAGAGAAACAGGGATATATATATTATAGAGAGAGAGAGAGATAGAGAAAAAGAGAATTTATTTTTCGCATCTGAAATTTTTCTAAAAAAAAAAAATTTGTTTTTAATTATTTAAAATATTGTTACAAATGAAATAAAACATTTATGTAAAAATCTAATATCTTCTTGTCGGTCTAAATTCTACAATCCGACAAGATAACTTTATATATTAGATTTTTACAGCATCAGATCTAACACATCGATATTTGATTCTATCTAGCCATTTTGTCTTTTTCTTCGCTTTCAGCATATTTCAGAAAAAAAATATTCTGGTTAGAAAGATTGTTACAATCACAACAATTAGGAGAGTAGAAAGTTTACTTTTAGCAGTCTCGTAACTCTCACTTTCGTCATTTTGTCTTTTAGTCCTCACATTTCATGAGCGATGTTTCTGACGAAAGGGGAAGAATTGCTGTTTTCTGGGTCGGAATCTATCCATCTAACACTTACTATTGGCTATTTTTGACCTTGAAGTAGTATTCTTTTTAGCTCTTTACATCAAGTGGCTTCATGCCTCGTCTGGAGCGATTTCCATAAAGGAAACAATTTTTAAAAATAACGACTTAAATAATATATTATTCGGGTCATGATTGAGCATTTTTTGACATCTCTTCTTCTCCATCTCTTTTCTATATTAATAACAATGACCACTTTGCGTGTATCTGTATGTTTCTCGCCTGTATGTGACTTACACATTATTTTTTTTAAATTTTACTTTTAATCTAAATTCGATTGAGTATAAAACGATAAAAAGTAATATTTAATTTCTTTTTTCTTTAAAACTTTAAAAATGGGCAACTAAAAAGTTTTTGAACCTGTAATTGATGAATCCTGGGCAACACCGGGTTAGATTTAGGTTTAGGGTTAGGGTTAAGGTTTAGGGTTACTTTAAAATAAAAAAAATATGTGAGGAATGAATAGATTTTCACCTGAAATCTTTCGTTGTAAAACCTAAAACAGGAAAGAAAGTTTCCAATCTTTCAATGGAAACTTTTGTTTTTGAAGTGGATTAGGGTTAGGTTGGGGTTAGGGCTAGGGTTAAAGTTAGGGCTAGGGTTAGAGTAATAAGAAGAGTGTGGAAAGGTGAAAGTCCAGCAGATGAGAGCGAAAGGAATTGCCACCTGTCGACAATCACGACATTCTTTAGGATTTTTTATCGCTGCAGATAAGAATGAACATGAAATAGGAAATTTGAAAAAGTTTTAAATTGTTTGCATTGAGAAGGAAGAGATTTCTTTAGTGCTGAACAGATGTAAATAAAAACAGGGAACAAAAAGTGGAAACGGTCTTGATAATAAATGTCTTTTTTGGAGTTGCAAATAAACAGGGTGTTTAAGCACCAATACAATAGGGGAATTATTCTGGCAGACGGTTGCTAGGCAGAAACAGAGGACCGTCATTATGCACACTTTAAGCTCCAATACACTTTCGTTGGTAAAAAGAAAGCAGAAATAGGTAATCTATCGGGAGAAATCAGGTTAAGTTTTAATATTGACATTCTCTGAATGAAAAGACACGTGTGGCTTGGAGATTAAGTAAATATTTTATTTATACAAAACTTTGATAAAATTATTAAAGACGAGCTCTGGCTACCTGGCGTTGCCCGGGATGTACTTAAGTCATTTTAGTTTTTAATTTGTATTTGTTTACACTTTTTTCAAACTTATGCAGAAAAAGAAATAAAATTTTAATTGTAAGGTAGACAACTCCTATTATATACTTCAATTTAAAATATGAGTTATCCCACTTACATCATATGAGTTATGCTTAAAAATTAAGACAGTTTACTGATGATGTGTCACATGACCTTTTTTGAGATCAAAATTGAAAAGTTTCCAGCTATTACCGATTTCTTTCCACAGCATTTTTATTCTGAATGAAAATCTGAAATTTTTAACATTTATTTAATATTATTAAACGAAAGAATTAATCAGCATTACTATGCTGTAATAATAGCAAAATCTGCTGCTGATGGAAACAATGGTTTCCATTTGTTATTAACATTTGCTGCAGAAAAGAAAGATGTCTTCCTCATGAGAAATATTCCAAGGTATATTTGTATTTGCACAGAAATTAGAGAAAATTAAAAAAAAATTATTATTCTTTTTAACAACATAGACCAACACTAAAGAAAAGGAAATCGGCCGACAAAAGTCTGACTACCAAAAAAAAAAAACAAAAAAAAAAACTTACACTCTGAACTTCTTCAAAAAATGTGAAAGCCCAACTTCTATTTTCTATCCAGGGAATTGTGTAAAAATAAAAAATAAAATTAAAAAATCTGGAGTGAGTTTTCAAAGAGTCAGACTCTTGATCCCAGCAAAAATTGTTGACTTGTGACGACGATTATCAAAACAGAAATTGGAAAACGGAAATGACTTTACATAAATAAAAAAAGTGGTCATTTTTTTTTAAATATCAAAACTGACCCTGGGGTGAAAGGGTTGTCGATCATATTCATTAACCTGCTAAGCTTAACTACCACAACACATTTGAGAGAGAGAGAGAGAGAGAGAGAGAGAGAACAGAAGAGAGAAGAGAGGAGAGAGGAGAGAGAGAAGATAAGAGAGAGAGAAGATAAGAGAGAGAAGATGAGAGAAGAGAGAAAAGAATGAAGAGAAAAGAGTGAAGAGAAAAGAGTGAAGAGAAAAGAGTGAAGTGAAGAGAGTGAAGAGAAGAGAGTGAAGAGAAGAGAGTGAAGAGAAGAGAGTGAAGAGAAGAGAGTGAAGAGAAGAGAGAGAGAGAGAAGAGAGAGAGAAGAGAAAAGAGTGAAAGAGAGAGAGAGTGAAAGAGAGAGAGAGTGAAAGAGAGAGAGAGTGAAAGAGAGAGAGAGTGAAAGAGAGAGAGAGTGAAAGAGAGAGAGAGTGAAAGAGAGAGAGAGTGAAAGAGAGAGAGAGAGAGAACTTGGTATGTGTCACCTCCTTAAAATATGAAATGACCTAATGACACACTCTGAAAAGAAGGGGAAAAAAAGAGTGTCACTTCTGCTTCAAGGCAATTAGAATGAAATCCAAAAATGTCTTTCATCAATTATAAAAGGAATATTTGAGGAAAACTGACAAAGCTCTTCACTTTGATGACTTCTCTGTGTGGGATTTTTGGCAAAGACAAAAAAATTTATCAGGATTCCACAATTAGACTAAAGCCGAGTTAATCACGTTAGTTTCTTAAATACTTTTCCTGTATATTTAAATCACACAAAGTAAATACTAAAATATTTCTCGGTTTTGGGATTGAGTTATTACTGACCAAGTCACCCACCTCTAAGTCTATTACTCTCACCCTCTCTCACTTAGTTTATGCAGTCTCTATCTACTCTAGCTTCTGTATGAGTGTCTATTTATTAACAATGAAAAAATGAAAGAATAAAAAGATTGGACTAGTCCTTTAGAAAAAAGGTTATATAACAGCATGCAGTAATACTATTTAATCCCAGAGTTTGAAAGAAAATGATGAAAAAGAGTGCGATAATATATATATATGCGTGTGTGTATTTGAGTTTATATTAAAAAAATATATATTTTAATCCTTTATAATACGATCCAAATTGTTACAAAAACGAGTTCAATGAAGTTTTCATGGCATATATACTGGTTGGTTGCATTCTAATGACAAACAAAATCAGTTGGATGAATACTTAATATAATCAGATCTTTCTTAGCTCAAAGAAAGATCCAGGTCGGTGTGTCCCAAGGATTGATACTTGGACCTGATCTTCATTAACTACCCTCCCCAATGAAATTGCGTTTTTCATCCAGTCTGTCGTAGAATGGAGTCAAAAATGAATGGTCACATTTAATGCTACCAAGACAAAGCTCCTTTCCTTTAACAACCGATTGTACTCTTCTCGAAAGTCCAACGTTCAAACTTCTCGGCCTGACAGAATCGATGAGAGGGTTTAGGTTAATAGATGTAGAACAGTTGAGGCGACAAGGTCAGTTGACAAGAAAAGGCCAAGGAAACCATGGGGGGGGGGGAGTGAGAAGGATGGATTTATGAGAAAAAAAATAAAGACCTGACCAGAGATTAATAAGTTTGGAAGTCAATTTCTAAAAGCCGTCAAACATCATTTCTAACACTACAATCACTAATCATCTTGGTAACATTCACTCTAATCAGACCGTTACATTCCATAACTTTAAGACTCCTCATATCATTTTGCTCCATGCAACACATGTCCTCAATCCTCAATGGGCAAGTTTCACTGCCATACATCATCACACTGCGTACACATGCCTGATAGACTCTTCCCTTAGTCGACAGTGAATTACTGCTCTGCTGGTTAGTAATGACAGAAGTTTCCTTAACTTACTCCATCACCTTCTTATTCTTGTAATCACACTAGCACCTGCTCCACCCTGTGCTCTAATGGTATCACCAAGGTAACAAAACTTCTTGACAACCTCAATAGCTTCACTATCCAGATATACTTTCTCCACATCTGAGTTCTCATCCATCTCCATTGTCTTACACTTCTTGCACACACATTGGTTATCCTCTCTCAACCTTCCAGTAATTCTTTCTTGTGTACCCAACGCTTACAGGTACACAACAAATTAAATTGCACCAGACTCTCTTCCCACAAACTAAGCAGAGAAACTGATCATTACTTTAGTCTTGGTAACATTCACTCTAATCAGATCTTTATATTCCATAACTTTCCTCCAAGTCTTGAACTTAACAAGTAGGTTATCCATTAACTTACTGTTTTGGGTTTGTTTGTTTTTTAAAAATTTTCTGAGTATATTTAATATCGTCTTCAAAACGCTGTTTAATTAATGCATCCAAATTAAAATTAACCACAATTAATTTGTGGATTACGCACAGGTTTTTTTCTATTCTAACGCTGAGGCACTTAACTTAAATCTGTTTATCTTAGATAATGTTTCGCAACCTCAAAATCTCCCGGGTGTAATTAATTCAAACAAAAATATATATTTGCAATATTAAGTATGAAAAAAAACAACAACAACAAAAGAAAAACGCGAAAATGTTAATTAAATAATTGCAAACTTTGCAGGTGTTAAATAAGTTTAGTTTTCTTTTCCTTTTCATTAAAAGGAAAAATTGTTGTAACCAAAAATAAAATGGTTAGAGAAAAAAGGCGGCAAACATCAAAAGGGAAAAGTTTTAAATGAATATTGTTCGAAGAAGGTTTAAATTTCTCAGGAAACAACTGCAAAATCAGAAAGTTATGTGACTATGTTGGATAGACCAGCGCTGATATGTCATGGCCAGTCTCCCTAGGAGCTGGAACGATGCTCACACATGGAAGAACGGAGATGATAATCTTTAACTTAATCCCCCACTCTATAATAAAGGACAATGTGTGCGTGTGTAATATATATATATATATATATATATATATATGAAGCAATCCAACAAAAGATATAAGCGTCAACTAATATCTTATAATTAGTGAAACATCCGGATAAAAAACTGAAGCTCAATATACTGGATAGAGCATTAATATTATAATATAAAATGAAGTAATAAAATAAGGTGTCAATCAAATTTTATTAGAATTCAAAGTTCATGCAAAGCATCCTTAAGTCCTTAGCTCATGAGTTTTCAAAGATAATTCTTCTCTTCAGAGGACCATTACCGCAGTTATACTACTACAGGCAATAAAATTACGCTTTGAAAATATATAAAATTATATACACAAATATATAAAAATACATAACATCAAACATATCAATCCAAAAACATACTTTTGTTGAATCCATACAGTCCATCCAGGTCATACAAGTTGAGAAGCATAATCAGGAAGAACATTACTCCAAGATACAAACAGCAGTCCAAATACGTGAAATTGAAGGGGCCGGCAAAGTTATCCAGTCGCGAAATGTGTCCATATTCAATGTTAATGATAAATAAATCAATCAAAATAACACAAAAAGTCCAATCAAAGTTCCGAAATCCCAACATGTGCAACTCAAGTCAAATCCAAATTCGTTGTTTAATTAGAAAACCCGCTAAATCCGAATTGAGCAAAATAAGACGGACTCCCATCACATCTAGCCAGAAGAGCGAAAAATATATAAGGACTTAAGGATGCTTTGCATGAACTTTGAATTCTAATAAAATTTGATTGACACCTTATTTTATTACTTCATTTTATATTATAATATATATATATATCACAAATTATTAAAATTCTTTTTTCTGTTTACTATTACCTATCATGTCGAGAAATAATTCCGGCTTTTTGGAATTCTTTTTTTTAAATTTTTAATTTTAGTGGGGGGATCAGTTTCCTATATAAATTTAACGTAAACTGATCCCACACAAATCCCATAAAATGTGTCCCAAAATTTCCAGACAACCCTGAATTCTCTAGCGACATGATAGATAATTGTACACAGAAAAAAGAAAACAATTTGGTCAGTAAAAAATGTGCAAAAAAAAAAAAAATGGGTGAACAAACAACGAATAAACAATAACATGCAACATGGTCAAAAAATGGGTGATCATTTTACGTTAAATTTATATAGAAAACTGATCCCCCTCCTAAAATAAAAAATATTTGAAATAAATTTCCAAAAAGCATGAAATCCTCTATCGACATAATAGGTAATTGTAAACCGAAAAAAGAAAAAAAAAAATCGGTCAGTAAAAGAGTTGAGAAAAACAGGTGGTTGAGCATTACGAAAAAGCACCAATTTTGGTAATCCATCTTTTGTTTTTAAATTACTTGAATTAATTACGATTAAATTATCGACAAAATATTTCGTATATAGAGAGACATAAACAATGAAATCGAACGTGTTCATAAAACCGAGCATTAATTCATGATAAGCTGTTTAAAAGAAAACTCATGCACATGAAGTTTAACAAATATGTGTCGGAGCTTTTCCTCGTTACCATATCTACGGCATTTCAGAAGAATATTGATTTAAATGAAAGAAATCCGTTTTAGTGGTGATATTGCTGGTAAAAACAACTTTCGCATTTATTCATTTAGATCAGGGGCGGGCAACCTTTTCAGAGTGAGGGCCAGATGAGACTTTTGGAAGGAGATCGCGGGCCGGAGTGAAAAACGAAATCTCTGAATTATTATATTTTGTTTACATGAATAAATTGTACAAAAATTGCATTTAACACTCTACAAATCTGATATTTTTTTCTCAGGAGACTTCTGTATGTGATGTTATAAAAGGCGCCGACGAAGAGCCATTTTGGAATCATAAAAAATAATGATGGGGGAAGTAGCAAGTTGATCCAGCATTCGTTTTGACACACCTCACATAGGTTCTCTGATTCATGCCCTTTCCTCGTCTCTCGTTTCCTCTTTGCCTCTCTCTTTCTCTTTTTCTATTTTTATCTCAGGCCAAGGATTTGAAATTAATAGTTAAACAAAAAATAAATATACATGCATCATCACTCGCTGATATTCATACATTTTTATCCCACTGTAAATCTTAATCGAAACTTACTTTTACGTCTATGTCACAAAATGATATCAGTTTTACTGGGAGGTCTGGATTGCAATAATAAAGCATAGCAGAGTGGCGGGCCGGATGCTAAGCCTTCGCGGGCCAGAGGTTGCCCGCCCCTGATTTAGATAAAGATAATAATAATAATAATCGTGAAGTGTCAAGGAGGATAGAAAGATATATGGCATAATCACATTTACACACCGGTTCTTGTTAGATCACGTAAGTTAAGCAACGTTGAGCTGTGACCATTTGTCGAGAAATCAATGGTAAGTGGTTGTTGCGATAACGCAAAATCATTTACAATGGTTATCGAAAGAGGTGAAGAGTACTGGAAATCTAGGAAGACTTGCCGTTTGGGGGAGCATAAACATTTTAAAAGAATGCAGTGCCTCGGCAGCCAACAACTGATGTGGACAGTTTGTTCTATGCTTCAGCAATTCGGAGTATGAAAAACATGTTATTTACTTATTGTTACACCGGCCGTTCTTACACAGGAGAAACTGCACCGGTTGTCACTATAAATAGTGCGAGTCACCAGAGACACAGAAAAGACAAAGCACAGTCTTGTAACTGTCTAGCCAAGTGCTAGTCACTTTCTTACTTTGTTAATACACTTGTTAAACCAACCCCCGACTTGACTTCCTTTATTTATTATTTACTGTTGGACAACTTCACAACAGATTGGTGACGAGGAATCGAAACGATTTCACTACAAAAAAAAAAATCACCCAAAGTGATTCGCAAGATCTTCACGGAAAAAAACTCATCTTCGTCAGATATTTGGATTCGCAAGGATTAACAGCAAATTAACTACTGAGTAGTTAAGCGAAAAAAAAAACAAAAAAAAACACCAACTCAAAACTTGCTACCAAAAATCGAAAACTAGAAAACGCGAAAGACATTTTCAATTATTGAAATAATTGAATACACTGATACCATTATTTTTTTCTCTTCAAGTTTCACTGACTCGTTAAGATAAATGTTATCCACGTCACTATTACAGATATTGTGTAAGTTTGTCGTTATTATTAGGACAACATCTGATATTTGAGCAAGATCCGGATTGACTATTTATTAAAACGGTCTACCACAGAATTGTTGAGAGCAAAGGACGGACAGTAAAAAAATATATTCGCGTAAGTCATTTGTGCTTCTAACAAAGAACTGTTAAATAAGCAAGTCACATTTTTGCAAAATGAAAAGGGGTTAAAAAGATTTCCCATAAAACTAGTCTTATTAGGCTTATAGCGACGGACTTGGTTTTGTAAAACTGCGTACACATATATATATATATAATAAAAAAAAAAAAATTAAAAAAAAAAATTTTTTTTCTTAGTTTTGTTTTTCAAACAAAAGAACTGGGATTGAATTTTTTTTTTTTACTAAGGAATAATATATTTCTTGCTTTGTGTATTAGTTGAGCAAACTAATTATATTAAGCACGTTGTGGGGAAAACTGATTTATTTTTACAAGTGTAAATTGTGTGGTGCATAATTTGAATTCGTGAATGATGGCCACTGAATTCAAAGATTCTCTTTTTCAATTAGTTAAATTCCAAACGGAACAAAATGTTGCGTTACAAAGACAACAAGTTGAATAACAAATGGAACTTCAAATAAAACAAGTTGAAATTGAGGAGAAATTTAAAAGAGAGTCGTTGGAACAGCAAAAAGCCCAAAGAAAAATGTATGCTGAACGAGAAGAAAGATTCCAAGAAAAACTGCTACAACAGCAGAAACACTTCGAAGAACTCTTGATAAAAACACAGGAGGAACAGAGAAAATTTCTGGAGGCAACACAGTTAACGAAAGCAAACGAGAATCATAATGCATTCTCCCAGACGGCTGTGTGGAGCGCTATCGAAATTTTCAATTATAATCCAGAAGACGATGTCACTTTTGCTTACTTCTATAGAAGATATGAGGATATTTTTGTATCGGACTGCAGTACATGGACAGACTCTAAAAAAGTTAGATTTTTGCTAAGAAAATTAGGAGCTGCCGAGCATACAAAGTTCGTGAATTTTATCCTTCCAAAAAAGACCAGTGAGTTGAACTTCCAGGAGGCAGTTACTTTACTAACAGAACTGTTTTCTACAAAAACTTCTCTTTTCCACAGGAGATATAAGTGTATGAATGTCACTAGAAGAGAGGAAGATGACTACATTACGTATGCAAGTATAGTAAATAAACTTTGCGACGATTTTAAATTAGAGGAATTATCATCGGATAATTTTAAACGTCTAATATTCTTGCAAGGTCTGGTGTTAAATAAAAACTGAAATCAGACGTCATGTTTTAAATAAACTCGAAAATGAGCCATGTCTAAGAATACAAAACTTAGCGGAAGACTGTGAACGTTTTGTTGCGTTGAAACAGGACAGTCGTGACATAGAGGAAAACAGAGTGTCGCACGTTAAAAAAATCCATCAGAAGAAAAAATTGACTTCAATGAATAACCAGAGAAAAAGACATGGAAAAGATCCACCTGGACCGTGTTGGAGGTGTGGAGATAACCATTGGTACAATGAGTGTCCCTACATATTCAAACAATGTGACAACTGCCACCAGAAAGGACATAAGGCATCACGGTAGGAAAAAATCTGGTAGAAAGATAGCCATTAAACTGACAAAAATTGAACCTGAAGAACAAAATATCCGGAAATATATACAGGTCAAAATGCTTTAAAAAAAAGTAAGACTACAGCTTGATAGTGGGTCTGACATTTCCATCATTAATGTACAGACATGGAAGAAGCTTGGGAGACCCACTATGATCAAATCACAAAAAACGGCGAGAAGCGTCAGTGGTGAAAAAATAACCTTCGAAGGGGAATTATTGACGAATATTTCTTTCCAGAATAAGACCGTAAAAGCCAAAATTTTTGTTATGCAAAAATCGAATAACCTTTTTGGAACTGATCTGATTGAAAAGTTTAGCCTATGGGATCTGCCTTTAAGCTCCTTTTGCCAAAAGGTTGAGGATTCGAATGTGGAGGCAGAAAAACTCAAGAGGGAATTAAAAGAAAATTTTCCAGACGTATTTTCAGGTGGTCTTGGAAGGTGTACAAAAGCGGTAGCAAAGTTTGAAGTTAAAACAAATGAACTACCTGTGTTCAGAAAGAAAAGAAATGTTCCATACGCCGCTATAGAGCAAATAGACGGTGAATTAGAAAGACTCGAGAACATGGCTGTCATTTCAAAAATTGATCACAGTGAGTGGGCTTCACCTACAGTTTATGTTAAGAAAAAGAACAAGGAGATTCGGGTTTGTGCCGACTTTTCCACAGGCTTGAACAAGGCATTAAAAGATCACCATTACCCTCTTCCCAGCCCTGAAGAAATATTTGCGAAACTGAGTGGAAGAAAATATTTTTCTAAAATCGACCTCAGTGACGCTTATCTTCAAATCCTTGTCGATGAAGAGTGTTCAAAACTGCTATGTATCAATACCCATAATGGATTATACAAATTTAACCGACTTCCTTTTGGGGTCAAGGTCGCCCCTGCAATTTTTCAACAAATTATGGACATGATGTTAAATGGGATGCATTTCGCAGTAGGGTACCTGGACGATGTGTTAATAAACAGCGTTAGCAAACAACAACACAAGACTCATGTAAACCAAGTATTCAAAAAAATCCAGGATTATGGGTTTAAAATCAAAGATGAGAAATGTACTTTTTTCATGGAAAAAATAAAATACTTAGGGCAAATCATCGATGAGCAAGGAAGAAGGCCAGACCCAGATAGGGCAATGGCGATAAGGAACATGCCTGCTCCAGAAAATACTGCATCCCTACAAAGCTTTTTAGGGTTGGCGAATTACTACAATGTGTTTGTACCAAACATGCATAAACTAAGATCACCCTTAAATGAACTGTTAAAGAAGGACCAAAAATGGGTGTGGATGCAAGAGTGCGAAGAAGCGTTTCAGAAAATTAAAGATATCTTAACGTCTGACTTGTTTCTGGCACATTATAATCCCAAGCGTGATATTGTAGTTGCAAGCGATGCCAGCAACTATGGTATAGGAACATGCATATTGCACAAAATGGATGATGGAAAATTAAAACCCATAGCCCATGCATCCCGAACACTTCTACCAGCCGAAAAAAAATACTCTCAAATTGAGAAAGAGGCTCTAAGCATTATATTCGCGGTAAAGAAATTTCATCGTTTCCTGCACGGTAGACAATTTCTGTTACAAACAGACCACAAACCCTTATTAACGATTTTCGGATCGAAAAAGGGACTACCACAACACACTGCGAATAGACTCCAAAGATGGGGTACCATTCTTCTTAACTACAATTTTCAAATGGAGTATGTACCATCTAAGAAATTTGGTCATGCAGACGGGTTATCAAGGTTGATACCTAAGCAGACAGAACCATTGGAGGATATGGTGATAGCAGCTATTCAAGCGGAAGCTGAAGTAAAAAAAAAAACGTTATTAATCCCCAGAGGGGATATTTTCAAAGGGGGGGGTGTTACACCGGCCGTTCTTACACAGGAGAAACTGCACCGGTTGTCACTATAAATAGTGCGAGTCACCAGAGACACAGAAAAGACAAAGCACAGTCTTGTAACTGTCTAGCCAAGTGCTAGTCACTTTCTTACTTTGTTAATACACTTGTTAAACCAACCCTCGACTTGACTTCCTTTATTTATTATTTACTGTTGGACAACTTCACAACACTTATCTAATCAGATCCCTCTCTTTTGAAGAATGGGTTATCGTTATCTTCGCGACGATGTCTAAACGGCCCTATTTGTATTCGACGTGACGCCTAATCTTTCTGCATTCTAAACAGCAACTGAATATCTTTCAAATCAATTTATCCGATGTGTCTAAATCGACCTGCTACCACACTTGATCCCGGGGTCAAGCCCTGCCACTCACATTCATCAATCTGTTAAGCTTAACTTGCTGCAAAGTTAATAGGTTCGCAAATTACAAAGACATTGCATAGAATTATTGTTGAGATGATTAATCAGAATCGGAATATCAGAACTTTTGGGGGTATCGGAATCAGAAAAATTTTAGCCTATTTTTCCATTCCAAAAACGATTCTTTAAATTTTTTTTTTGTTGGTTAAAACTTAATTTTCCATTGCTCGTACTAATAATAAAATGACAAATATCTTTGTGTTTTTAAATATTTTTTTGTTTTTAAATATTTTTTTTGTTTTTAAATATTTTTTTGTTTTTAAATATTTTTTTGTTTTTAAATATTTTTTTGTTTTTAAATATTTTTTTGTTTTTAAAACTACCAGTAAAAATAAAAGCTATATATCATAATAATGAATTTAGGTAAAAATGGCACGATAAAAATGGCACAAGTAGATAAATAAGAAAAAATGGGTCCAATGTGAAAGAGATAGATGAAAATTTGACAATGAGTTTATCAAATCATTATTTTCAATCAATTATGAGGAAAAGATTAGAGAAACAAATAGAAATATTGATTCATGTAATGTACGCCCCCCCCCTTTCCTCTCCACATGTATATTTTCACTTTTGCAAAAATATAGACGCATATTACATGAGCTTTTACAGAAATCCGAAAATTTAAAAAGCAACACCTCTATAACTAAATATTTAGAAATTTGAAAAGAATCGGAACCGGTAATTAATTGTATCGGAACCGGTAATTATTTGTATCGGAACCAGTAATTATTTGTATCGGAACCGGTAATTCATTGTATCGGAACCGGTAATTCATTGTATCGGAACCGGTAATTCATTGTATCGGAACCGGTAATTCATTGTATCGGAACCGGTAATTCATTGTATCGGAACCGGTAATTACTTGTATCAGAACCGGTAATTACTTGTAACGGAACCGGTACTTACTTGTATCGGAACCGGTAATTAATTGTATCGGAACCGGTAATTAATTGTATCGGACCCGGTAATTAATTGTATCGGAACCGGTAATTAATTGTATCGGAACCGGTAATTAATTGTATCGGAACCGGTAATTAATTGTATCGGAACCGGTAATTAATTGTATCGGAACCGGTAATTAATTGTATCGGAACCGGTAATTAATTGTATCGGAACCGGTAATTAATTGTATCGGAACCGGTAATTACTTGTATCGGAACCGGTAATTACTTGTATCGGAACCGGTAATTACTTGTGTCGGAACCGGTAATTACTTGTATCGGAACCGGTAATTACTTGTACCGGAACCGGTAATTACTTGTACCGGAACCGGTAATTACTTGTACCGGAACCGGTAATTACTTGTATCGGAACCGGTAATTACTTGTATCGGAACCGTTAATTACTTGTATCGGAACCGTTAATTACTTGTATCGGAACCGGTAATCAATTGTATCGGAACCGGTAATTAATTGTATCGGAATCGTCAAAAAAAATATTGGAATCGTCCCATCACTACATGGGATATAACCAGAATCTACAGACTCGTTTTAAATTATCTTGTCCGATTTTCAAAGACCCAAACAGCATTTAGGCTAACAAATCAAACGTTGTTTCTGACTAGGCAAATTTTCGTTTGTTATTGTTGTACCATGTTATTGGAAATATAATAACGTACCTAGCTACAATTTATTTAGAAAATGACTTCGTCCAGCCCAGACGACTTGTAATATGAAACACTTTTAAATAGTCACCTAAAATTTAAAAAAAAAATAAGCAAGGGGGATAACTCACATTTTAAATTCAAAAATATAATAGTTGTTTACCTCTTTTTCATTTTTATTTAATATAACGCAGCATTTCATCTATTTAATATTTTATTTGATCTCTATTTGAACAACTCCGGGTAAATACTGCTGGTAAAAACTGAAAGGGTCGAGCGGATGTTGTGGTAAGGGATTAATTGAAAAGCTTTGGTTAGTCAATTTTGCAGAACCTCTTTTTAGTCTGAGTGATTAGAGAAGGCATAGAAAGGGGTGACAGACAAATTAGACTGAGGTAATCCCCCTCACCCCCGGGGGATGGTAGATTCAAAAGAAACCCAAAGGTAAAGGTGGCCGGGGTTAGAGAGTGACAGGTGTGATATTAACACCCGGGTGGAGTAGGATAATAAACAAGAAGAAAGACAAGGTAAAATAACCATGGATAATCACTGTGAAGGTTAGCCGGCAAAGGTGTTTGAACTAGACCCCCTGCCAACCGGCGGCAAATTGATACGGTCACACCTGCCGGCGAGATTTAGTTACAGCCTCAGCAATCAGGGGAGACAACCAATACTTACCCGTAATGGACCAATGTTTACTTTCTCCTTTGAAGTCGACATTTCAGGAATTACAAACAAAAAAAAAGGAAGGAAGGAAGGAAGAGCAGGGGAGGGGGGGGGGAGAGAGACTTATAGCTGTAAAACCTTTCCTACTTTTATCGACTGTCATGATACATTATAAACTAAATACATCTTTAGATTTTTTTTTTTTTTTTTAATAACGAACTATCCCTACCCGGTGTTGCCCGGGATGCAGTGAAGTCATTTTAGTTTTTTAATTTAATTTTTTTTGCACATTATTAAACTTATACAAAGAAAGAAATATTCCTCAATTTAAAATGGGTTATGCCGCTTGTTGATTTTTATGTAATTATTTTTAAATGTTTCATACTAGCAGTCGTCTATTTCATTGTTAAAATAAATGGTAGCCAAGTACGTTACGTTGCCAATAACATGGTAGAATAATAACGAATGAAAATTTGCTAATCAGAATCAGTTTGATTAAGTGTTATTTAGGCGTGACTTTGAAAATTCGACAAGATAACTTTATATGTTTTACCTGTTTTGACAGTTTTCCTTCATTTTAAATTAATACCCTGTGGATGATTTTTAGCAGAATTGAAAGTACTGGTGTGGGGGTAATTAATAATTTTAACTCTGATATTAAAAGGTATGTCAGAAGAAATGAAAACAAATAAAATTCTCAAAAGCCTGGCGTTCTATACCACATCATGGTGCAACTGAGATGCTTATTCACAAATGTTTGTATATTTGAAAATAGATAGAATAACATTCTGACGCCTACCTGAGTGTTGAATATGTGTTGAAAAAGCTAAATAAATTAAAATATGTATTTTTGTTGTAAAAACTGCTAAGTATTAAACAAAAAAAGTAATTAAGCTAAAAGATATGATTCACATAACGTTTTTTGAACTCATTGTTGCATAGTGAATTAATTATTAGGCCAAAATGTTTTTACAATCTACATAAAAATATAACAAATTAAAATAACAAATAAAATTAATCTTAGACTTACTTCAATTGGATGAGAAAATTATACTCCAAATGTAAATATTTCTTTGAATAACTTAAAATCGTGCTTTGTTATATTAGGACCCGAGTTAACTTTGACCCCGTCATAAGGGTTAGGGTCAAAGTGGCTAAAAATTATAAATCTTGGTTTGCGAAAGCAAAATGGCATTTTAATGAAAAACAACTTTTCTTTTAGTGTCTCCTCATTAACATTTGTCAATCGGCCTCCAGTCAGATTTATCGCCTGTAGTATAGAACGCCATGCTTGACCTTCAGATAATTTATATTTGTCCAGACATATTTTCTTCATAAGAATACTAGCTGTAGCTGCCCGGGAGTCTATACCTTCATTTTTTTGTTTATAATTAATGTCTATGTTGATAAAAGCGGGTGTGAATTTTGTAAATGAAAAACATATTTGTATAAGTATGTACGCAGTGAATAAAGACTCCATTTTGAATTTTGTAACAAACAGTGAATCTCTGTAAGCTTCTATTACTAAAAGAATTATCAGGCTAGATAGAATATGTAAAAGAAGGCGATTGGAATTTCAATTTTTATATTACTCCGTAGTGTGTGTATATATATATGTATATATATATATATATATATATATATATATATATATATATATATATATATATATATATATATATATATATATATATATATTGAAAATTGCGATTATTGGTTTCCTCGTTTATCCCGGGCAATGCCAAGACACGGTACATTTAAGTTTTTGCTTCTCTCTTACGACAGATGAATCATTTCCTCTTATGCCAAACTTTAAATTCTAGAATGCGACGATTTCAACTGAAATGTTTCCCAAGTGATGATTTATTTGGCTATAAAAACCCGACTGGCTGATAATGCTATCGACTACTTGTATTATGGCCGAGAAGTCTACAAGCGTATCCGAACTGACAAGATGATAAACATGGGATAAACTATCCGAGCATGTTTAGAATAAAAAAATTAAAAGCTGATTCAGAGCCGGCACAATCAGATATAGAGAATTCTTCACCATTTGATAGACGTGACAGAGAAGGCTTTTAACGTTCGGCTAGCAGACGGGTTGCCGGTCTTGCCAACCGACCATAAACATTCTTCAACCTTCCTTTCGCGAACTTCAGTTACAGCAAGATGAAAAGAGACGACGCAGTCTGATAACAAAAGAAATGTTTGATTTTCATAGAGATTTCACATGTTTTGAAATTAACATTAAACGGAAATAACGTAGCCAGCATATTGGGTACGAGCTGTAGCTATCCGGTGTTGCCCAGGATGTATTAATCTCATTTAAGTTCAATTTATTTTTTATTTGAATGTGTAAGTCACATAGAGAAGAAAAAAAACTCAAGATGTAAAGAACATAAATCATATTTTTAACTTTAAATTAAAATAGGAGTTATCTCCCTTGCATTTTAAGCTTTTTAAGTCATTATAAATCCACTGGAAAAATTTTCTTGGCCGGAATAAGTATTTTCAGAAGGAAACTGAACCTACATAAAATATATTCGTGTCATTCACAGGATTGAAAGAGGAAACGTAAAAGTGGGTTGGTTCGAATTCAGTCTCGATGCGTCAGACGGATTGTTATTTGTGTCCGATTTTGAAAATTCCACAAGATAACTTTATATAATAGATGAAATTCTCTGAAAAATATTTAATTAGATCGATCTAAAAAATATCCTTGTAAATTCGTTCTTTTACGATTCTTTCTAAATCACATTGTTTGATTTGGAAAGAAAACAAATACAATTTTTCTAATAAATAGGAAGGGGATTAATAGCAGATGAAGGACAGAGTATTATTAGCAAGTACTATCAATAAGAAAATTTGCTGCTGAGAAAAAAGATGGCGTCCATTTGAATACGAATCTGCTGCTGATAACAAAAATGGCAGCTTTCAAAAAAAATGATCCCAGTCGAATAAAGTATTTCTGAAATAAATGTTATCTATCCTAACAACATGGACCAATGGTAAAGTAAAGAAAAGGAAACGGCCAGTCATGTCAGATGTATTGCTATTTGGGTCTAACTTCGAAAATCCGATTTTATATATTTAATGAGCCTTCAATAAATAGAATATCCACCTTGTAGCCTGTAGGGAAATGGTCACGTAGTAAAGAAAGAAACTTTGTTCATGGAAATTATGTGTGGTGTTAGAGACACGGAGGAAGAATTTGCAGTTGTGATACGAAGACAAGTTCTTGCTGTGAAGGAACCAGAGTCGAACACTTATTATGGAAATAATGATAGAGTAGAGAAAGACTAGCAACGTCTCTTCTTTGAGAAAGGGGCTGCAGAGACAAGAAGAGATGGAGCTCAGTCGAGCACCTTCCATGAAAATAACGATAGAGTAGAGAAAGACTAGCAATGTCGCTTCTGTGATGTAGGGTCTGTAGAGAAGAGATGATCCCTCGCTAGATTGCAAAGTCGATTTTGTACAGTCAAAGCAAGGAAGAGTGCTCTTTGCGACACCTCCCCAAATGGGGCAGCAGTGCTCCCCACTTTAGGACATCTCTTATATAAGTAGAGGACTCAGGAATCAGGCACTTTCTGGAGGGGTAGAATGATTTATTTTTCCAGCAACCCTAACAACAGATCAGACATAAGTGTTCCATTTTAAATCTGGAGTGAAATTGGTCCGAGGAACTTATCAAAATAAGGGGCTTCCTGACTGAGAAGGAGGAGAGCATCAAGCCGCTTTTCATTTTACTACCTGATCGCTTTTTATGCCTACTTCAACTACACAGGTATGACTTAAGTGTGTCATCAAAAGTAGGGGGGGGGCGAGGAATGGAGGTGGGGAGGGAGGGGGGCTAAATGGAAAAAAGTAAAGGGGAAATAGCGTCAAAGGGGAGCAGGAGGAGTAAACAAGGAGAATAAAGATTAAATAAAGTCAGTAATGGAGAGGAGAAGGGGGGGGGGGCAGAAAAGGTGACTCTTCTACAAATTCAGGTTCTTTTTGGATCGGTAGAATGATCCAACCATTTTTCCAGCTGTGAATAAATATGCTGAAAAAAAGGCCAACTAGACATAACAAATATTAAAAAAGGTTCAAACATGAAAATGTAAGTAGAAAAATTGAATTTTATATAAAAAAAAAAAATTAAATACTTTTAAGAGGTTTATGTAGTTTGCTTGAAGCATTGTTTATTGGTATCTAGAAATGTGATACTTTATCTAGAAATGTGATACTTTATCTAGAAATGTGATACTTTATATAGAAATGTGATACTTAGAAGGCAATACAATGCAGAGGTGTGACGGATAGACACAAGTTGGAGCAAATAAGACATATAATGGTGGAACAAATGAAATTATTTGCTCCAACTTGTTGTGTCTATCCGTCACACCTCTGCATTGTATTGCCTTCTAAGTATCACATTTCTATATAAATACTTTTAATTTTTTTTTTTATAAAATTCAATTTTTTTTACTTACATTTTCATATGTTTGGACCTTTTTTACTTTTAATTTTTTTTTTATATAAAATTCTATTTTTTTTTTTACTTAAGGTGCTTCTTCAAAAATGGCAAATATTTCATTGTCCAATGTCCAAGACCGATTTTCTTCTACTTTCAATAAATAGCTTACATTTACTCCCTGATTCTGCTATGGTTGTTGTCATGCAGCCGCGTCGCCATCACCACCGCCCTAAATTCCAACCTGTCCTCACTGTGGTAGGGGGGTGGGGGTGGCAACGTTGTAGTGTCAGAGCTGCCCGGCTAACAAAACTCTGGTGAAAATCTAAGAGGATTCAGCATCAGGATCCGTCGTCCTCTGGTCATGTGGCAACCAACGACGTGTCAGGTGCGGAACTGCAAATCAATTGTGTGCAACGTTGCTTCTGCGCCATTCCTTTGTGTTAGCTTCACCAATTTTGTATGCAACCACTGAGCCTTGCTGTTCTCAGTGTCGGGCAAAAAAAAAAAAACCCCTGCAATCCTGCAGGTTAACGAATAGCTGCGACCAACAAAGAGGACTTCACACAGACCAAACAATCCTGAGGCACGATCTTCATGAGTTCTAGGCAGAAGTCCGACTCACTTAATAACAATCATCTTCAGAGAGGGGGAAGAAAGAGAAAGAGAGAGTGGAAGAAAGAGAGAGGAAGTGGGAGAGAGAGAGAGAGAGTGGGAGAGAGAGAGAGAGAGAGAGAGGGAGAGAGAGAGAGAGGGAGAGAGAGAGAGGGAGAGAGAGAGAGTGGGAGAGAGAGAGAGTGGGAGAGAGAGAGAGTGGGAGAGAGAGAGAGAGTGGGAGAGAGAGAGTGGGAGAGAGAGAGAGAGAGAGAGTGGGAGAGAGAGAGAGAGAGAGTGGGAGAGAGAGAGAGAGAGTGGGAGAGAGAGAGAGAGTGGGAGAGAGAGAGAGAGTGGGAGAGAGAGAGAAGAGGATAAGACAGTGAGAAGGAGACAATGAGAAAGAGGAGGACTGAGACAGAGTGGAGGCAGAGTGGGAGAGAGGGAGAGGGAAAAACAAGATGGAGAGAGAGAGAGAGAGAGAGAATGGAGAGATGAAGGGAAGGGGCGGACTCAAAGGTGACAGCCGCAGAGTCTTGATATTTAGTTGAAAAAAAAAAAAATCAATATCTCCACTAATCAACAATGGCTGGTGAATTTGCAGGAAGACTTAATCAATAGACTAGAAAAGAATGGCGACAATCCGGGGGGGGGGGGGGACTCCTTCCCTTTAAAATGGAAGTGGGAGGATAGGGAAGAAATAGAGAAAGAACAAGACAATCGTAGAAGAACAAGAAAAAGAGAGAAAGAAAGAAGAGAGAAATAAGGAGGGGGAGGAGGACATACAAGGTGAAGAGTTCCACAGGCCAAGCCATTACTTCCCGTCAGAAAGGGGGGGGGGGTTAAAATATTTCCTCACAAAGAATATTTTGGAACAAAGGGAGATAGCAGCTCTGAATGAACAAAGGATTAAATGCCTGAGGCAAATAATTTTATAAATAACTATCTGTACCTATCCGGCGTTGCCCGGGATGCAGTGAAGTCATCTAGGTTTTTAATCTTTGTTTGCACATGTTTAAACTTATACAAAAAAAGGAATAAAATTTTAGTTGTAATGGAGACAGCTCTAATTATATTCTTTAATTAGTAATCTAAGTTATTCCCCTTGATGACTTATTTATTTATATTTTTTATTGAACTCTTGTTCACTCCAAACAAGGCATATTGCCACTTGGACGTAAGGGGCTACTATTATGGACCATGCCTACAAAGATACTCTAAGTAGGGAGTTGAGCAGCGAGATGTCTGTTTGCATCACATTTAAATTTCTGCATGTTGGTACAGTCGGGGAAGCAGGAAACAGGGAGGGAATTCAAAAGTCTAGCAGTTTGAGGGAAGACATCTGGACACCTCTGCAGTGAAGGGGTGGAATTTTGCTGTTTGTCAGGTTAGTCGGGGGGGTATTTACGTCAAGGAGGCACAAGTGCCACAAATTCGTCAGAGCACATTCTATTAAAGTACTTGTAAAACAAGCACAGTGATGCAACATTGCGGTGATGGGACAGGGGTTGGAGTTTGGTTGACAGTGCGAGACCTATTAGATTAGAGGCTCTTTTTTAGGTAACTATTTTAAAATGTTTCAAATTACGGGTCGTCTGAGCTGGACTAAGTAATTTTTATAATAAATTGCATCAAAATATGTTAGTAATTTGCTAATAACATGGTGCAACTATAACAAATGAAAACTGGCTAGTCAGAAACAAAGTTTTTTCTGCTTAAAGGCTATTTGGGTTTGACTTTGAAAATCCAACAAGATAACTTTATATGCTAGAAGATAATAAAAAGAAATAAAAAGAAAATTTTAAAACAGAGTGATAAATAAGTTAAGGAAAGGGAAATATAAAAAAGGATACTTGAAGCAACTCACTAAACTTAGGCGATAACGGTTTTTTGGTTTCTTTTTAAGAGAGTGCCTATAAAAAACAGAACAGTTTCGAAAGGAACATTAAAATCTAAGAAAAAGGGAGGAAAAGAAACGTTGGAATGATGACAAAAAGGTTTTAAAGATTTCCATAAAATGTAAATTTTTCTCATACTGAATAAAGAAAACTGAAAAAAAGGGGTTTAATGTGGTGGGTCTTTTAGAAATGAATTTATTGAAGGGTTACATTTTTGGCCAGAGACCGGAAGAAGAGGAGGGGGAGTAAGAGGAGGAAGAGGAAGGGATTTAATGTTTTGAAGAACATATAAGATATGACCCCCCCCTCTTCTCTATAAAACCTTTGCCATTCAATTTCGTTGATTTCAATTTCTTCTTATTGATTAAGGATCAATTGTTCAGATTATAAACAAAAAAAAACTCCATTTTTTTATTTTTTTAAGGTTAACATAAAACGCTGGACACACCCGTTCGATTTTCCGACCCATCTTTAGCCAAACTTATAGTTATTTTGGAATTTTGTGCAACATTTAAATCAAATTTACATAGAAAACTGAATCCCCTAAAAAAATTGAACACATCATCATCATCATCGGTTTAACGTCTGTTTTATATGCTGGAAGCAAACCAATCTCTGTCCAGGTCTTTATTTATCCCTCTTTCTCTCAAATCCATCCTTATCACTTCATCCCATGTTTTCCTTGACCCCCCCCCCTCCCAACTGACCCTCTTTTTCTCAAATCCATTCTTATCATTTACTCTTATCAACATTCGGACAGGAAAAAATATTACCGGTCGTCGGCATACATACATTCATACACGCAAGTTTTATTACCAAATTACTGAATTCATTCTGAAACCTTACATATCCGTGTGTATATATATATAATGGATCGAGAGATCAGAGTTCAATCCTCTGCAGAGTCATACCAAAGATTTTTTTAAATGGTACTTGATTTGCGTTGCTAAACGCTTAGCATTACAAGGTGAGAATCAAGGGTAAGTGGAGTAATACTGAGAAAGGAGTGGCGCCCTGTCCTACATCTCCGCATAGTAGCCAATGAAAAGGGATTATGGGCGACCACTTTACAGTTTTTCCTATGCAAATTTATTAACATCAAGAAAAAGAATGAGCAAACTTTAATATTTCCGATATTTTGGAAGATGAAAAACTGGCCGAAAACTGAAAAACTAATAAATACACGTAGAAGATACTCGCCTGATGCGAATGGCGAACAACAGCTTGAGGCAAGAATAATTTCGCCAAACCAAATTTATCATTACATCCGGTCTGTAACTTAAGATCTGCTTAGTTTTTAGTGGAAAAAAAAAATCAAACGAAATCTTCAGGTTCCATTGAAAGAACACCATCCCCTCCATCTTAGAACAACATGGAAATCATTATTCATATCTCTCTCTCTCTCTCTCTCTTATATTAATATTATTTTAGAGAGAAAAAAAATGGTATTATTGGAGCACTGCATCCTTCACTAATCTCCTTCACAATGAGATTCTACCCTTTTTTAAGGGACTACATGTAAACAGGCTGAAAAAATTGGTGGTAAATAAATTAAAAATTAGAAAAAAAATTTTAAATCCAGTTATTTAGACTTTGCAGTGGGGGATCACTTTATCATATAAATTGAACATAAAATGATCACCCACTTCCGGACCCAATGAAGCATACGTGACTTTTTCTTTTTTTTTTTGATTTTAGCAATTTTCTTAGATTGTCAATTTGGGGAGGGGGGGGAGTAATCAATTTTATTTTTCTTGCTGAAAAAATACATTAAAATAAAATGATTACTTTTTGTGTTTTTTTAAAGACTCATTATGAATGAATAGTAGCAACCCTGGATACTCCAGCAAAATTACTTTCCATTTCAATCTAACCCTAAATCGCATGGGTTGAACCATCCATTCCTCCTCTGTAAAATCTTTTTTTTTTTGGGGGGGGGGGGGGGGGGGCTCCGATAATACAAAACAAAAAGAAAAAAAAGTAGTTAAACTAAAAAAACAAAAAACACTTTTAACTATAGATGGGGGTGGGTGTGTTACTCTTTAGATGCGCAAAAGAACCACAATACTTGACTTTTGACTTTAAACCGTATTTCAATAGTATTACTACATGTGTTAATATTCTCTTGTTTATAATGGACTATTCCAATTTTTTTAGTTTTTCCTTTCTTTATTACCTTAAACTGTTGAGAGAGAGAGAGAGAGAGAAAGAGAGAGACAGACAGACACAAAGGGAGAGACAGAGACAAAGGGAGAGAGAAAGAAAGGGAGAGAGAGAAAAGGAGAGAGAGAGAGAGAAAGGGAGAGAGAGAGAGAGAGAGAGAGATTGAATTTGAAGACAACTGTGTGTAGTCTGTAGGGAAGCAGTCCCGTGATAATGTGTTCCACAGATGGGAAGTTTTTAGAAAGAAACTTTGCTCATGCAATTTCTGTTTGAAAGAGGAAGAAAGGAAAATTATTTGCAGTTGTGGTAATAAGACAAGTTCTTGCTGTGAATGCCTTAAACCGAAGAGAGCCGTCATTTTCTCATGTACCCCTGCAGTAAAAAAACAAAAACAAAACTAATATTCTGGGAAAAGAAATAATGTTAAAATAATAACACTTTCTTCTCGACATGTTATTTTTGTAATTGAAGTGAACTTAAAAGAACGAATGCTGATTGAAATACGAATTGCTTATTAAAACAATTTTGTCTCTCCTAAAATCTTCAATTATAAACGAAATTTCAAAGAAAAGCTTGAAAGGAAAAACACAAATCTGATATTTGACTTACCCCCCCCCCCCTCCCTCCGGACAACAATAAAAACGAAACTAAAATAACATTATTAAAAATAATCAAGAAATAACTCATTTTCTTATTTTGATAAAAATTTAAAATTAAATATAAGTAAAAATAGACTTTTTTAAACGTGAAAAATTAATGTATAACACACTCAGTCATCAGTTTTTAACCCCAATTATTATTTGAGGAACCCAAGAAACTCCTTCTCCCACCCCTGAACCTCATGTTACTATTTTTATTCTAATTTTTTTACTTTTTATAATTAAAAATTTTCAAGTTAAATAGAATAAAACGTTTTCTTTGCCGTTTATGGATGTCCAGCTCCAATGCAGACCCACGATATTTCGGTAAACCCCAATGGTAAAAAATCAACTGTAAATCTGAAAGTTTTAAATCAATAACTTTATTGTGTCGTTTTCAACTGCCCACATTCTTATTTAAGAAGCTGGGAAGACAATTTGGAATGCTGAAAACGTATATATAGGTTAACGTAGCTAATAAACTTGGCGTGTGTCATTTTTTCAGCAGCCCAAATTCACATTTCAATAGATGAAACTATAATATAATTTCATAATTTATAGTATAATTTCAATAGATTATATATATTATTTATATGCTTGCAGATTCTAGGCTGACTCTGTGAACCGGGTTCGTGCCTCCCGACCGTCTGAAATTGTTACTTTCCTGCACTGATGAGAGCAATAAGCTTGAAACGCTAGCATCTGTAGGTATTAATAATTTAATATTTATTAATAAATATTATATAAATATATCTATATATATATATTGATAGTTAAGTTTATATAAAAATTGTTTGGAAATGTACATGTAATCATTTAGATAAATGAAAACATAATTTTTTACTTTAAAATTAAGAAAAAATTTTTTAAATTTTTTTTTATTCAATACATAAATTATGAGGCAGTTCGATTAAAAAAAAGAATCGATAGATAATGTTTTTAATTTTAATCGAATTTATGGAACCTTTTACTTAATCCAAGGTGGTAACATGCTCTCGTTCTGTCAGCCATGACCGCGTAGAAGTCTTCGCTAATTCGCAATTCCTAGTATCGCCCGTACTGAAGACTGCATTTTAGTACTTTATCCGTTACGCCATGGGTTTTTCGACTGAAGAAGGTCGAAGGTTACATCGGCCGAAACGTTGTGAAAATGACACTCAAGATGAGAACAGTAGCCCGAATAATCCAGATTATACAAATTATCAATCCTCATCTCAAAAATTAAGACACCCCCTGGAATGTACTTGGCTTTACTGAAAGAAGGAATGACAAAAAGAGTGTGTTATCTTTTTATGTCATGGACAATAATGTTGGAATAGTCTTATATCAGCAGCCAGTAGCAGAGTTATTTTGCCCTAGGCATGTGGGAGGTATTTTTTGGATATCGACAAAAACTGTTTTCCCCCCCCCTCCCTATTAAAACTTCTGGCGACGCCCATGCACGAGGGATCTATTTTGTTTAAATGTATGCGCAGTATCATGCGTTAGGCCGAGTTGTGATTTGGCTTTGCACACTCACGCCTAGATTTATAACTGTGTGTGCAGAATCGAAATCAATACGCGTCAACGAATCTTGGCACCAGAAATACGATTCAAATCAGTTCCAGTTTTGATCGCCTCATGATAGGATGCGTTATCCTGTTCTTGTCGTTTCGCCACAAGTGGCCTGCTAGAATGGAACACCAGGATACAGCATTCGTTTATCGACAAAGCCAGCCTACCAAACAATTCTCGTTATGTTCCAGTTTTTATTGAATAAAAGTTGATACCTATTTAATAGTGGCGATGTTGGTCTTATTTATGGAAGATGGTGACCCTTTTCTTGTTCAGTCAGATGCGGCCAGACATAGCTAACTCTACAAAGTTACGTTCTTCATCCTGACTTTCTTCCTAATCAATTATCTAACCAATCACATATGAAAACTAAATGGTAATTTGAAATGTTCTTGGACTGTAAATACTATAATCCTGAACCCTTTATGCTAAGCGAGATATTTGAGCAAGTTGCCTCGATTTCATTTATGCTCAAAGTTGATGCAATTTTCCAGCAAGACCCTTCATAGGTCTTTCGGCAGACATTCTTTAGATTAAGCACATTCCACGACTGGTCGCCTGTGTTGGTTCAAGATGATGCGTATCCAGGACAACCAATCAACAAAACAAGAAAATATGAAAAGAATTTGTCGACCCAACTATGACGAGGATTCGCATCACCTCTCTCAGATGATTGGTGGATTTCTTTTGTCGCTTTTGAAGCCGAATCGTGGAGCAGACGATGAACGCTTTCATCACGATTTTTTTTTTTTAATATCTTTACTTGCTTTTCTTTTGAAACTAATATTTGACAGGTAGATCTATTTAGACGCCGCCAAACCAGAAATGGATACGGGGGTTTGCTCAAGTGGATAACAATTTCTTTCACTTGTATCTATCAGTTTGGAAAATTAAGAAATTTCTTTTATTAGCGTTGCCCAAGGGTAAAAGAAAAAAATGACTGAATTTCCTTATTCAAAAAACGCCTACCTGCGGCAAACATCGACCGGACTCTACTTATTATAACGTCTTTTACAACTTGACGTGTTTTTCTGCCTCTACCGTGATTCAACCCCTCGGGGTTAATACCATCAAAATGAGGAAAAAAACAAACTATAAGACAGTCTCACCCGACAGTTGTTTTACAACAAAAGCTTGCATAAAAAAATTTTAAAAATAAAATTATTTTTTAATTTAATTTGCACCATGTGTAGGTTTTAAAATTTCACTTAAACGGAAATTAATTTTGGTGATTTTAATTTGTGAAATTGGAATATTTAAAAAGTTCATTTTAATACTTGACACTAACTCGCAAGGCGTAAATATACGGTAGTTGGTAGGGAAAATGTCTCCACACTAACAATTTTCTTAGCCCAAATAAGTATTTTTAGGAAGGATCTAAAGCGAAATGAAATATATTTATGCCAATAACATAGTGGAAGTAAAAAAATAAAAATTAGGCTAGTCCGAATCGAGTAGCGATGTGTCAGATGGATTGCTATTTGGGTCTGACTTTTAAAATCCGACAAGATAACTTTATATATTGATCAAATCATTGAAAGCTCAAAATGCTCCGATGGAATAACATTTTGTTTTTTATAAACTCACTTTAAGAAAATCTGTTATTCTCAAATTGTCTACTTAAATTAAAAAAAAAAGAAAAAAACTCCCAAAAATCCCTAACTCACATGCCATGAATTTACGGCTGTTGGTAGCCATATTGGAAACTCCTTAGTAGCAAGATTTTACTCACGTAACAATACTCGCACGGTTTTTGACTTTGTAGTAAAAGAAAACAATAAAAAGTCATGAAAACCGAGCGGCTAGATGATACGCATGAGGGAGAATTCATGTTTTGATGGTTTCCTATTGAATCAGTCATGGGGAGAGAGAGGGGAGGAAGAGAGGGAGGGGATGAAGAGGAGGGTGGGGGGAAGAATCGGTTCCACAGACATCTTCAGTAATCGACCCTCATCCCTCCCTCGCCCCCCGTTTCAACCAAGTATAACCCAAAACAGGATCTCCCCTGCTTGAAGCCAGCTAGAAGAACAACTGCATTTTGGGGGGCTTTTTCTTCTTTTTTCACCGAACGGCGATTCGTCTCTGCCCCCACAATTTCCATTTTGTTCTTAAGTATTTTTCCATCTACTGTGATAAGACTTTCTTCTTGCCAATTCAAAATGGCTACGTTCCAATATCAGGAGAGGAGGAAGGATTACATCATTTCTGCTGGTTCCACACGTAGATTAAACGGTGCGATGGGGATTCAGGTTGGCCAAAGGAATGAAAACATTTTAACAAGCCCAATTCAACAAAATATGCGGCTTATCCAAGATAGAAAGCACAAAGAAAAATGCGAACCGTTGCTTAATAGTTAAAAATATATGAGTTAGCTCCCTTACAGTTTGAGATTTTTTTTGTTGCTTTTTTCCATTTCTTTGTGACTTACACATTTTTTTAAAAATAACATTAATGTATCCCAGACAACGCCGTGTAGGTACAGCTGAGAAAAAAATTAAAAATATATGCCCACACACTTATTTTGTTGTTGGGATTTTTTTATTGTCATCTGAGGGGAAACTGTTGTTGAATTGAGGGTAAAAAAAGCCCCCATACACACTCTTATAAAATGTTATCTTGTAAGTGGTTTAAGTAATTGCTTAAGTACTTATACTGTCCCAATTGTGTTATAAAAAGTATGCAAAAAGTGTCCTATTTTTTGTTAAGATTCCTCTTAAAAAAGAAAAAAGCTATAATAATAAAAATAAAACCATGGATGGATCCAATCTTCAAATGCATTTTTTTCAATCTGTGTTTTTAGCGTGACAGACCAATCTTAGAGAGATATGCGGGCATATTGAAAAATGCCATTTCAAACTTATTTAAAGTTATCAGATTTTAGAATTTAAACCTAAATATCATTGCATCTGACACATCAATATTTGATTCTGCCTAGCCAATTAGTCCGTTCTTTAGAATACCAAAATGCATTTTGCTTCAGTTTGTTTGAAAAAAGATTATTACAATAGTGACAATTTTAAATAATGACTCAAATAATGTAAGGAAGATAAATCTTTGCAACTTAAAATATGATTTGTCTCCCTTACATTATTTGAGTCATTATTGAGCATTTTTTACATCACTTTTCTTTTCCATATTAATAACATTCTGTGACCATTTCTCGTGTTTCTGTGTATGCTTGTGTTTCTCGCCTATACGTCACTTACACATCATTAATTTGCTTTAATTTTACTTTTAATGTAAATTTTCTTGAGATAATTATTGCAATAATAAAACAATAAAAACTAAAATTTTACTTATTTTCGTGTAAAACTTTTAAAATGTGACCCCCCCCCCCCCCCCATTAAAAAAAAAATACTAAATGACATTAATTAATACTGGGTAATGCCGGGTAGATGCAGTTAGTTTTAAATAATTAAAAAATATTGAGTTAATCCAACCCCAAGTGTTTATTGTCACAATTAATTTGCATAAAGCGTGGCCAAATATTAAGATTCATTGTATAAAATCCGAACGACAGATCAAGTGACTAGCAAAAGAAAAGCCACTCAAAGACGTGCGAACAGATATTAGAAAGTTAACTCAACAACTGCAGTAAAATTACATTTAACTTGAGATGCACGGGTTGTCCGGAAGAGATGCTTTATGGTGATTTAGTGAAACAATGGAAGGTCTACTTGTTAAGTTAACAACTTGGAAGAATGCGATGGAAAGTAAAAGTCTGAGAGTGAACGTTACCAGAACCAAAATGATGATCAGTGGTTGTAGTGTTGTCTGGTGGGCTTTGCGTGAACTAGAGTGGTTGGTGAAAGTTGTTAAAATAATGTACAGAAATACGCAAAGTCGTGTTAGAATTAACAGCACTTTTAGTGACAGCTTTAATGTTAACGTAGGAGTGCATCGGGGTTCTGTACTGAGTCTGTTGCTTTTCATTTGTGTCTTAGAAGCATTTGTGTCCAGAGAGTTTCGTACAAGTTGTTCAGAAGAGATGCTGTATGCTGATGATTTAGTACTTGCCTGTGAAACAATGGAAGATCTACTTAAGTTAAAGACTTGGAGGAACGCTATGGAAAGTAAAGGTCTGAGAGTGGATGTTACCAACACCAAAGTCAGTGATCAGGGGTTGCAGTGTTGGAAAGCTGTCAGAAAGAGCCAGATTCTTCTGCTCAGTTTGTGGAAATGGAGTCGGTGCAACTTGATGTTTTCTGGTGAGCATTGGTTACACAAGTGCAGTGGAAGTACTGGTAAGGTGAGAGATGATAAGCAGTTTGTATGCAAGACAATGGAGACGGATGAGGACTCAGATACGGAAAAAGTATATTTGGATGACGAAGCTGTTACGGTTGTTCAGAGGTTTTGTTACTTTGGTGATGCCATTCCAGCACAGGGAGGAGCTGGTGCGAGTGTGATTGCAAGAATTAGGAGTCGATGGAGTAAATTCAGGAACTTCTGCCATTACTAACCAACAGAGCGTTACCACTATTGACCAAGGGACGAGTTTATTAAGCATGTGTATGAAGTGTGATGATTTATAGAAGTGAAACCTGGTCAGCAAAGGTTGAGGACATGCGTTGCATGGAGAGAAATAATATGAGAATGATAAAATGAATGTGTAATGTGAGCCAGGCTTAGTGATGATGATAATTTTAGCAAAACGATAGAATTTTAATTACGACTAAAATAACAATTACAAAAACCTGCATCTAATATATCAAAAATTAAGTCAGCCAGATTTTCGACTTTGGATCTTAGTAGCAATTCATCTGACAGATTGATGGTTTTTCTGCCGAGCAAATTTTTATTTATTAATAAACATCACAATCACTGATCATCACTCAACCTACGAGTAATTCCACTGCACAAAATATTGAGTGACCTTCGACTCTTTCCACAAACTGAACAGGGGAACTTTCCTCTTTCTGAGGACTTTTCCAACACTACAACCACTGATCATCACTTAGGTTTTGGTAACATTCACTCTCAGCTCTTTACTTTCTATAGAATTCCTCCAAGTCTTCCATGTTCTGTGGAATATGAAAATGTACTTCACTTCAGTTTCTTGCAAATAATACTTATTCTGGCCCAGAAGATTGGTACATGTTTCAATTATAACCTAAAAAAGAGAATTTCTTCTTACTTCATTAATAAAAAAACAAAATTCATTTGTGGTCTATATATTCTAGTTTCACATGCAATTACTTAAAAATTAGTATATTATTTGATTTGTAGAATTTTACTTTTCTTTCCTTTTTTTTTTCTAATGTAATTAAAAAAAAATTTACAACTTTTCTTCATTCTTTTAAAAATATATCATTCTTCTTTTTTGTTTTTTCAAATCCAAAATTTTCCCGCTTAATATTTATAAAATAATGTTTACACAAATTATTTTTATTATAATGAAACGATGGTGGTTAATATCTAATTATTCGAACATATTGCACGTAAATATACTCCCAGAAAATGCTGGGTCAGGACAGCTAGTAAGTAAATAATGCAAGAGGTAATTTTTTTAGAACACAAAATGCTTCAATCCTGCAAAATAAAAGTAAACTTACCTAGCATTTTTTGGTCCCACAGTTCCTTTGTCATAGGAAGAACTGGCCACAATCGCAGAGTCTGGGATTTCCATCGTCTGCATTCCTAACGCATCACGACATTTTTCTAAAGTTGAGGAAAAAATAGAAGAAACAGAATGTGATTATAGTAGAAATTCACAAGTTAAAAATAATTAAACAAGTTCAATTGTAACATTTACTTTCAATTATTGCTTATTGCTAAGATCAAACAAGGAATCCAATTGTGGATTGAATTTTTGTTGTGCACTTGTGATGTGTGACACAGTTGAAAATATTTTTAAATACATAACTTCACATCAATAATCAAATCTATAATAACTGAAATATTCACTTTACCGACTCGGAATCTACTAAATTTTGCTTTTGTTTAAGATTCAAAATATCAAAAAATAAAGTGTGATACACAGTTATATATATATATATATATATATATATATATATATACACACACACACACACACATACACTAGCAAAAATTACCCGGCCTCCGGGCAGCAAGTAATGAAGGTGTAGTCTCCTTTTACGGAAAACGAAAGCATAATTTTCATTTCACATTTTAATAATTTGGAGAAAAACCACAAAAAGATGATTGTCATGGTGTTATTTGATATATTCCAATGTTGAGGAAATTTACTGTGTATGAACATAGTCAAATTTTAATAATTAGGAAATAAACAACAAAAAGGTTATTTTAGTTGGTCTTTGCAATATTTAAAGTTGAAGCATTTGATTTTGTATAAGCATAAAAATGAAAATTAAAAACTGGTTGTATAATGAATAAACGAAAAAGTTAAAGGTCGATTGATCAAACAAAACAATTTTATATTACTGAGTAATTCGAAATGGTTACTTTGTGTTTTTCAAATTTAATGAAAAAAGAATTTTCTTTTGTAATTTTTATGGGAAATGTAATAGTTGCCATGATTACTACGACCACCAACAACAAATTTAGTTTTGAAAATAATAAATGGGTAAAATAGAAAGTATCCACTTGCTCATGACCACTGTTTCGGAAATTGAGAACCAGTGTTTATCCAAAATTAAATCCCAATTATATTTTAGGCCGGAATTTTTTTTAAGCAATTAATAATTTGTTTTCAACAATTTGTTTAATTATAAACACATAATGAAATTAAACTGTTTTTTTTTAATTATTGGAAATATATTATATATATTTGTTTTTCTTTTTTGTTTTTTTATTCATCCGAAAGAATCTGAGATTGAAGTGATTTTTTTACAGCAAGAAAAAGTTATTTATTCACCATAAAAGCGAAAATAAAAGTTATGTTTGTTTTAAAAAAAATTTATTTTTGACATTAATTATCAATTTATATTTGAGATTTACTTGAAAACAAAAAAGAGAAAACAATTTTAAATGTTCAGAAGAAAAAACAAATATTTTAGTAAAAAATCCAAGTTTTCATCATTAGTATTTTTTAGTTAAAGACTGATGAGGAAAAACTTGATTTTTTTTTTACAATTATCTCATTCATAAAATAAATTGTAGTAAAACAGTTTTACTACTAAAATTGATTTTATGAATGAAATGTATGAAAGCGTTAAACTTGTATTAATTGTTCATTTGTGCCGTGACATTCCACAGACATTCTTTTTTTCTTCTTTTTTTTTTCTTTTTAATCGGCGTCCGTTAGTTTTTATTTAAAATAAAACAAAACAAAAATAAACTCAGATTTTTTATTTTTATTTCTATTTTTTTATCTGACAAAATTCTGTCTAAAACTAGCCGCACTGAAGAGCTGTGATACAGCGAAACCGTCTGTCTGTGGATGACATACATACATACATACATACATATATGTATATACCAGCATGTTAATATGACGTTATTTAATGTATTGTAGTCATTCAAAATTTACATCAAGAAATGCAAACAGTGTACTGAAAGTTGTAGATAAATAATAATAAAAAAAATAGTAATAATTACAAATGATAAATATTTGATTAGAATCTCATTAGTGTCATTCTTTGGCATAAAACATTATATTTAGAAACAAGATACACAGTACACATACATTCAGACACACGAACACATCTAACATATAAAGTTATCTTGTCGGATTTAAAAAGTCAGACTTAAATAGCATTTAAACTGACAAATCAAACTTCGTTTCTAACTAGCCAATTTTCATTTGTTATTGTTGTACCATGTTATTGGCAATATAATAACATACATCGCTACAATTTAAAAAAAAAATTACTTAGTCTACCCGGACGACTAGTAATATAAAACATTTGGGTAGTGTTATAGATGATACGCCTGATTTTCATGACTTCGCATCGACAACGATCGGGCATGTCGTGGAAGCGCCCTAACACTGACGGAATAATATCATTTTTTATTTTATTTAATCTTATAAAAACATTGACAAAATTTTACCCCCCCCTAAAAAAAACATTATTTTCACAAAAAAAAAAAAAAATGATTTTAATCCATGTATTTTTTCTTTGAATTCATTCGTCTTATATTAGCGTCTGCCAGTCTTCCAGTTAGAGCTTGGCAGTTTGAATGCAGGGCTTGGCTATCGCTAAGAACGGGAGCCCTAACCCTAACGGGAACCCTAACCTAAACCCTAACCCATTTTTCTTTCTTTCTTTGTTTTATGTTAGCAAGGAAAAAAAAAAAGAAACAGCGAAACAAATGAAAAAGAAAAGACAAAATCCCCCCCCCCCCAAAAAAACAAAATTTTCCTTTCTACACATTTGATTGAAAATTGTTCATTTGACCCCCACCCTACAGTTTGTTCGGTTTTGATCTTTTTATCTATGTATTTTTTCTTTGAATTTATTCGTCTTATATTAAGTCTTCCATTAACGCTTGGCATTTTCGTCTCGGAAACTCACTGGCGCTTCCGCGACCTGCCCAATCGTTGCCGAATGCGAAGTCACGGAAATCAGGCGTGTCATCTATAACAGCACCAACATTTGTAAATAATCACATGAAAATAAAAATCAGCTTATATCAATAATAAAAAAAACTTTAATGTGATTTGATTTTTATTGATACTTGTTTTAAACAAATTTAATGAATTCTTTAACACGGCAGTGAAAATCTGGAAATTTGCCGTAAAAAGAAATAGGTAATATCTGAAAACTTCAATGTCAGAAAAGGTCATGTGACACATCATTCATAAACGGTGTCTTTAATAATAATGGAATTGATTTTACAACTTCTTTGAACAAAATTACACCCATTTATACACACACACACAAAAATACACCCATTTTTACACACAAAAATACACCCATTTTTACACACATACATACACCCACAAAATTACACCTATTTATACACACCCACACAAAATTACACCTATTTATACACACCCACACACAAAATTACACCTATTTATACACACCCACACACAAAATTACACCTATTTATACACACACACACACACAAAATTACACCTATTTATACACACACACACAAAATTACACCTATTTATACACACCCACACAAAATTACACCTATTTATACACACCCACACAAAATTACACCTATTTATACACACCCACACAAAATTACACCTATTTATACACACACACACACACAAAATTACACCTATTTATACACACCCACACAAAATTACACCTATTTATACACACCCACACACAAAATTACACCTATTTATACACACCCACACAAAATTACACCTATTTATACACACCCACACAAAATTACACCTATTTATACACACCCACACAAAATTACACCTATTTATACACACCCACACAAAATTACACCTATTTATACACACCCACACAAAATTACACCTATTTATACACACCCACACACAAAATTACACCTATTTATACACACCCACACAAAATTACACCTATTTATACACACACACACACAAAATTACACCTATTTATAGACACACACACAAAATTACACCTATTCATAGACACACACATACACTCAAGGAGTAAATGACAAATACTGAGATACCTTACACAGACATCTGTGATAGACAAAACTTGCACTCAGTGACGCAATAGGGTAGATCACCATCAAATAATTCTTATCCGCAAATCACTGACGACATTTGAATGTTGTGAGCAAAATATAACAGGCAAAATTTACCTAGTCGATAGAATGTGTTGGACGTAGGGTCATGTTGATGTCTCTTATATTCTCCTGTTCTGTATATCCCCTCCTCCTCCCGTGAAAGTTGTTCTTCGTCTTACTTGCGATTATCTCTCATATTCTCTTGTTCCCTGCTACTGGTGATCCTCTTATTTTTGTCTTTCATTTACATTGTTCCTGTTTGTTGCCCCTATCCATTTTGCATCGTTCCTTGAACTTTGTGTATTCCCAACCCTTGAAGTGACTAATTCGAAAAGCCTAGATACCAAGTTTGTAGGAGTATCAGGCAATCATCAAGTATTTTCATCAGATTGCAGCAACCGAGCACTGAACAGCAATGCTCACCTAAGTTCTGCACCTAATCAAATGAAGATATTTTATAATTGCCCGACATACTAAATTTTCTCCATTTTCTAGAAATATATCAGTTCTTTCACTTCTACAACTTACAAAAATCAAGTAGAAACCTACCACCTTGATACTTCAGCATACAAATAGTGGCAATACACTTCCTTGCTGGAATAATTATATTTGGAAAGAGTTAAAGTGAATTAGACTTTTTAGTGTAAAGAACATGCTTCATAAATAAAAAAGAAGACATTGCTAGTCAAAATCAAATATCGATATATGCATGAAGTTATATTGTGAGATTTTCCATGTTAGACCAAAATAGTAATGATTCTGACTAGTGATATTCCTTCTTTTTTTCTTTGCAGCAGGTTCTTTACACTAAATGGTGTAATTTGCTTTAATTTCTTTTTGAAAATAATTATTCTAGCTAGGTAGATTATTACAATCAAAAACATTTTTAATAATGGAAAAAAAAAATGGCTCAAAATATAAGATGATTCCTATTTTATCTTAAGGTAATATTATGAGTTATCTCCCTTACATTATTAGTTTTTTCTCCATCTCTTTCATAACTTTCACATTATTATTTTTTTAATAAAAAATTTGAACTAAAATGACATAAATAAATCCTAGGCAACGCCGGCTAAGTAGCGCAAACATAACTGGCAAATCTCATGTGAAAGAGGCTTTATTCAGTTCATGTGACATTTCAGCATAATTTATATTTTCTTTCAGATATGCAAGAATAAAAGAAAAAAATATGTGAATTATTCGGAGACAACACGTGCATGTACAGGATTATAGATTATCGCAAATACATTCTTGTAGGGATAATTTTTTTTTAACATTTTGTTGTATATTTTGTCTCAAGATGTGTAATGTAATAGATTTTCAATTTTCCACACAAAAAACACATCTTCCCACCCACAATAAATGGAATAGCTGATCGTTTTCAACAAATGGTTTGCAATAAACTGCTTTGACTATTTTTTGGCATTAAATGACTCGCAATAATGATTGTTAAATCTTATTATAATGGATATTCTGCGTCTGTCTGTAACCAAAGCTACGTTACTACCTAAGTATTTACTAGTATCATTAATGAGTTGTATTTATGTTGTATTTATATTAATGAGGACTGTGTTGTATTTATATTGTCTGTATTTTATGAACCAGAGCAGGAGAAAAGCTGATATATTCTCTACGAAGGAGAAGATGATGTGTTAACTCAAATTATGTTATTGACTTAACAAATTGACATACATTCTCTTAGCTGGGATTTTTTTTCTGTCTGGATCATGTGAACAGAGTAAACTGGAGATCTTTGAGTCCCTATTCATCGACAACTGGTGACTGAATATAGTAGAATTAAAGATAGACCGAAAAAGAAAAAAGGAAAATGTTTTCCAGTAGTGGCTACTATTTCCTCCCTTCAACCCACCATGTCAACCCTATATGTCCACGTACTTGCATGACATTTTTCTTTATATAATCATCCTGAAGAAGTCTTACAAATAAAGACGAAACGTTGATGAACACATAAAACCTTCCTTTTTGGTTTTTCCTTTTTCATTTCATATATATATATATATATATATATATATATATATAAAATATTTTTATTTAGTTTTAAACCACAACAAAGTGTAAGAAAGGGCAAATCCACATCTTTCCAGAAAACTGTTTTTATTATTTCCAACATACAATTGTTTTGGCTGATACCAGGAATTATAAAATATTCATAAAAAAATTCATAAAATACTCTTCAAATTCCAGTGGATCTATTCCCTGGGATGGATATCATCAGTGCCGTATACAAAATAAAGAAAAGTCAATGAAAAACCATAGCAGGTAATGCCTTTATTCCAAACTGTACTCAATTATATATTTAAAAAAATATTTTGTGATGGTTTAAAACTACTTTATGTTATTAAAACTTTACATTTAAAATATCAAATAATTTAAATGTAAATAGAAGTACATCATATACATATATATATATATATATATATATATATATCCAAGTCTTTAAATTATTACATTGGAGCCAATAAATAAAAAAAATATGTAAACAGATTACTATCAGAATTCGCAAATGTGACCCTGGCAAGATAAATAAACCCTCTCTTATATAATTATTTGAATCCACTACTTTAAACTGTATTTACGAATTTATCTTGCGTCTTTATTTTAATTAAAACAATAATAATTATCCGCCTTAATATCAAACTTTAATTAACCAATGGCTATCTCAACTGCGATTTTCTTCAATAATTAGTTAGTGTTCGTTATAACTATTTTGAAAATGAGCGATAATTCAAGATGGCGGTCTGACTGCAATTATTCTGTCATCCTATTCGTGGGGGGGAGGGATCCATTGTGAGGGTTATCTGCTTTCTGTCGTTGATTTTTGTGTTTGTTTTCATTTCTACGAACCCTGTACTGAATATGACACTGTGTATATGCCTTTTAATGGCTGCATTTTATTCGTTGAGAAACAATTGTAAGACAACTAAATATTCTGCCATGGAAAAGTAAAACTAAATCATTTGATTAAAGACCGAATTTTTGGTCATTTGGATATGTATATATATATATACATATATATATATATATATATATATATATATATATATATATGTATATATATATATATTTCGGCAGCAAGTCGTTTATCATACATGTGTCGTTGAAGACCACAGAGTTTTCTTTCTTTGCGATCTTTCTGGTTAACTTCTCGATTCGTTGGGGTTCCGGTGTCAATTGGTGGAGTATGGCGCCTAATGTTGTTTCTTGGGCCATTTCTCTAGCGCTCTCGGTCTTCGTGACCGTCTTCAGGAGGATAAGTCGTATTTATGGTTTTATTTTTGGTTATGTCTATTAATTTGCATATGTGTGTATATATATATATATATATATATATATATATATATATATTTATTCTTTTATTTACTTACTTATTAATTTATTTATTTATTAATTTGTTTTTATTTATTTATTTTTTTAATCTATTATTATTATTATTATTATTATTATTATTATTATTATTATTATTATGTATTAATTGTTGAAGACTGATAAGGCGTTAGTACCGGTGGTGAATGCTATTTTATTAATTGTGGGTTGTAATTTTTTATGTGTAGGGCTTTGAAGATTTTTAGTATGTTGGTGCAGTTGTTTTTATGTATGATCTTAGTGTTAGTTGTTAATATTTGTCTTAGTTCGGTTGATTTTATGCTTTTTTAATGTGTGGTAATGTGTCGCTGGATGGCACTAGTGTCATTTAAGTGATGCGTAAGGCGTCGGGAGAGGGTTGTAGTGGTATGGCCAATATAAGTACTATGTTTGTCTGTTTGGGTCTTGGGGAAACATTCCTCAAATGGGCATTGAAACAAACAAATACAGTACGTTTGTTTGGTTTAGGGGGGAGTTAGTAGTCTTATTATTTTTGATATATATATATATATATATATATATATATATATAGTCTAAAGAAGCTTTGAGTCATTAAAAAAAAAAAAAAAAAAAAAATGTAAAATGCAGTTTAAATTCCCAGACAAACTAACTAAATCCAAGATATTGCAGACTTATAGATAAGTGCAGATTAGTCGTAAGATGGAAAAAATGAAAAGAAATAAACGAAGAGAGAAAGTGAAACTCAAAACGATTTATTAATAATTTCACGAAAAACTGATTAAATACCAGAATAGTAAATACTGTCTGGTAAATAAAAGTTCGGCAAAAGGTAATCTTAAATTTTCGAAAGAAAAACTTTCATTTTCAAAAGAAAACAATAAAAGACCGAGAGGGTCGAAAAACCGGTGTTAAACCATTGAAATACCGCAGCAGACAATTGGAAGTAGGAACGCAGAAAATGTCAAAATTTAATTAAACAATTATTCAACTAAAGTTAAAATATTATAAACATTTGTTTATTTATATAGTAATTATTATAATTTTATTATATTTTATTTTATATCAAGCATTGCTACAGCCTCGGACGACTAATCTGCACTAATATTTACCAGCAATGCTTCAAGCAAACTACAATCTCCTTATATATATATATATATATATATATATATATATATATGCATATTTGGTTAAACAGTAGCGACAGCTTCTGTTTATTTATTTTTTGATTCGTTTTTTCGATTCGTCACACGACCGATTTGGTATTGTCGTCCATGTTGTATAACAAAAAAAACAAAAAAAAACGCCATTTTTTCGCGAACGTTTTCGACCGACATCGGTCATCTTCAGGCGGATGAATGAGTATGTAAAATAAAAGATTGGTGAATTTATTAAGATGTTTTAAAAAAACATTTCAACAACACTTCAACATACCTTCGCCCCCCCCCCCTCATAACGAGCATGGTTGATACTAGGTTTATTTACTTGAATAAACAACGCTTATGGGGAGACGAATCGAAAAAACGAATCAAAAAGTAAATAAACAGAAGCTGTCGCTACTGTTTAACCAAACATGCATAAGAGAAGGAATTCTGCCTAATTACACAAATATCCGTCGCCCGGCGTTGCACGGGAGAAAGTATTACCTATTGCATGACGTCGAATAAAAAAAGAAACGGTGTATTGTTTATTCTCCCCCCTCTATCGTGTTTGCGAATGCTATAAATAAATAAAAAAATAAAAAAGTGGTATAGTAGAATGGGATCGAACGCTGAAACTGGCGATCATGAAAACTGCCTTCCTAACCACTGCGCTACGGTTTCGAGTTAAAAATACATGTGAAAATACGTTAATTAAGCTAAGGTTGATTATTGGGCATGCGTGTTATGTTAAGATTCAGCAATGACATGGTTTATGTCATTTGTAGATGATGAAAATGACTGGATTTGGGCAAGTTTTCTATAATATGCGTGTTAAACGTGTATGATTTTGAAAATGTAAATGTATCCGGATCTACCATAATAATTGAATTAAATAAGAAGTCGATTCGATCCAGAATTTGTAGCCGCCATGTTGAATGAATAAATGTTGCAGGAACTGTGTTCATTAATTTCATTCGCTTAATTCCGGAATGAATATAAATGTAGAAGTCATAGGTAGAAATTGTAATAACGTAATATGATATTCGCGGAAAATCATTGTAGTGAACGGGAGCGGTCATTAAGTCTTTGCGTATTGCTTTATATTATGTAGTAAATTAATACCAGGCAAATAATAAATAATAACTGGGTGTTTTGTGAAAATTAAACTGTGTATATTAGTTCCCGGTGTCGATGAGTAGAGTGACAGTACATAATTGTTAGGGAGAAAAGTTTTTGCTACCACCGATATGGAGTTGGTTTTTTGGAGAGACGTGGATGGAAGGCTAAATGTAATATTTAGTGTTAGGTAGAAAAAAATAATAACACATTTACTAAAACACGCTCGAGTGAATATGTGTTGTATAGTGGATAGTTTAGTAGCCTGTGATGCATGTGGTTATTTTCCTATACTCCGAGAAGGTACAGGGGAAAAAACGTCTCTCTATATATATATATATATATATATATATATATATTTATGCAAACATTGTTAAAAATAACAATATTCGTCTGTTTAATTATACCTTTTTTATTTTTTTCAATTTTTCTGGTGATCTTTTTTGTATTAAATTCAAAAAAATTAAACGTTCCATAGGTTTCACGAACCAAAAAGCTGGAGAAAGAGAATTTTTAAAAAGACAGCAGAGAAATGCGCAGAGAATGTTTTCGCATTGTTCCAGGAAATCGTTGACGATTTAAATTCAGCGACGCTGGAATGGCATCACAGAACAAAATCGCATTACGTTAAGCATTTTAAAATGTTATCACTCGTTTCATATGTGATGTTATTAATTTTAGGTTGCTGTATAATTATATATATATATATATATATATATATATATATATATACACGGCACAATCACGTTAGATCACCGAAGTTAAGCGACGTCGAGCCTGGCCAGTACTAAATGGGTGACCATTTGGGAATACCAGGTGCTGTATGTGCTCTCTGCTTATCTCGGCATTGTTTCCAGTCGTCTTGTATTACTACTTGCCATTTGAATCAAGCAATGCCGACTCAGGAGAGCGATTGTTGGAGATTGTGCAACCCTTGCAATTACAAATTCACGCACGGGCAGCCCCTGGCGGGGTACTCATACGTCGAAATCGACGGGAGAGTCCATCATATATATATATATATATATATATATATATATATATTACCTATTTTTACATCGAGGGTGTTTCAAAAAATTGATATCATTTATGATGTAACTCTAACAGAAAGTGCAAAGTCTAAGCTACCGAAACTAAACAGGCTTATGTTGATCAAGATAAAAAAGTTGTATTCCTCAAAAGATGACACACGTCAACTTGATGATTGGTGATCTTTGGATTGGTAACGTTTCTAGATTGCGAACTGATAGCACATTCTTAAAGCACTCGATGTGTGTGATGTCAGTTTAATGAATAACACAAAAATGAACGATCAGATAGATTATTCTTGTAATGTACTCAGTTTTAGATGTTAAAAGAAATTACTCATTTTCAAACCTAAATTAAATATTAATGGTTGACTTAATGGTGACTTATTATTATTATTTCATGTAACCACATAAAATGTTATAAGGAGATATAATCTTTTATATATCGATTTTCAGTATTTACTTTAAGAGTGCTCAATACGTGAGTAGAGCTAGATACTAAGTTATGAAAATATATTTATGGCAATTAAGCTACACAGAGGCTTCCGCGTTTCATCTCCATAAGGAATCGTCAGGCTAAAATGCATGTAGTTTGTGTTACCGGGTGTTCTTATATATACACGTGGTGTTTAGTTTAGCTAGTTAACCAATCAGATTCTTTGTTATTCCCTCCCACAGGTTAATGTTTCCATCAGCCAATCGTTGAGCTTCTCATAAACAAAGGTTAGGTTGATTTTACTTCCTATTCTATTGTTCTGTTTTATATAGGGTGGTCCAGCCCTGTTTTTTTGTTGTGTCGAAATAATGGGTGACCTTATTTTAATATGTGCTTGCTTGTATTTCTATTTTAGGTTTATTTTTTTATTTATTTATTTGTTCATTCATTTATTTATTTATTACGTATTGTTAACCTAAAGTAAATTTTATTCGTGTAAGCAGTTGTTTGCTATTTCACTTCTACAGTTTAATAGGTTTTGGGGGTCTTTAAAGAAAGTAAAGTGTAATGGTCCCCTATTTCTTAGACCAGAATAACTTTACTAACATAAGTTAGATAAAAAAAAAATGGTTTTGTTAGTGGCTTAGGTCGATCATTGATCCACGTTTAAAAAAACAAAGATTTTATTTTGCAATCGCTTTCATCGCTTTTGCTATTTAGAGTTTTACAATTTTTTTTTATAATTAGTCATCAATACAGAAAGTGGGAGGAGCTTTCACTCTCACACTCAGATCTACCACCCCTGCCACTCGCATCCACCGAAAAGACTTTCTTGTTTATTATGAAAAATGAAAAGAAAAAGTACACCATCTTTTTGCTATTTGATTATTCCAAATAGTCCTTCCATACTTTTGCCATGTTTCCAATTCCATTCGATCTCGCCTCCATCCCAACCTGTTCACCCCACTTTTCTGTCCCAACCATTGAAGAGGCCAGCCAAGGGCATGTTACTCATCCAATTCCTATTTCACTTAAACAAGAGTTCATGAATAATGTATGAAGCAGAGGAGACACATTTTAAGGCTTTGCCTTTTTTGTATACGGATCATTTAAGGATGGGAAGAGAGGCAAATGGTGGACACGACTCCAAGCGTACACCATTTGAGCACTACACTATGGCGACGAGTCATTTTTATACGCCAACATGAAAGAGACGCAAATGGCATAACAAATGTCAGTCAATCTATTATTATTATTATTATTATTATTATACTAAAGCTGAGTTAATCACAAAATACATGCTAAAATATTCCTCAGTTTTGAGATTGAGTTATATTTTTTAAAATTTCATTGTAATTGTTTTAATTAGCTGTAATTTGGAAATAACTCGAGTGACTCATCTCTTACCAACCTTTTATCTATCATTTTCACTCTCTCTATTAACAGGCAAAGGAAACAATAAAAAGATTGTAATAGTCCATTATAAACAAAAGGAAATATCAGCACAAGCAGTAATACTATTTAGACCGTAATTTGAAAAAGCGAGATAGCAAGCAAAAATAAACTAATTAAGCTTTCGGGTAACATTAAATCAACACACGATGAATTTTAGATGTTTCTTTTATCTCAAGAATTGAGATTTAGTGTTGGATCTCCGGAAAAGTTAATGATGATGATGATGATGATGATGATGATGATGATGATACATCCTTTCCTTTCAACAATATTTGTTTTAAGAAATATATATCACGTTTCTATGAAGTTATATATCTAACATATAACGTTATCTTGTCAGACCTAAAGAAGGATCCATCTGACATATCAATACTTTATTCGGACTAGCCTATTTAAAAAAAAAATTTTCCTCCCAATATGAATATATTGTATTTCACTTTCGTTTCTTTTTTGAAAATACTTATTCCAGCTAAGAAAACTGTTATAATGGAGACATAATTATATATATATATATATATATACACACACACACACACACACATAGTAGGCCCCAGCTATTCACAGGGGTTACGTTCCAGAAACGGCCACAAATAGCAAAAATCTGGAAAAAAAATTTTGATGCCTCAAAGGTCACTAAAAATCAATTAGCATGTGCTTTTTGCATGAAAGCAACCAAATTAGCGTAAATTAGTCCTTTCTGATTGCAAGTTAATTGATTTTTTTTTTTTTTTTAATATTTCAGTTTTGTATAAAATTCACAAAAATTTGGAATACCAATGCTTTTGTATGAGCCGCATTTAATATGAATCCTACAGAATAATTAGTGTTTTTAATTGCGTTTTTTTTTTGTTTGACATATTGGCCGTAGTTGGACTCAAATGATTATCATATTTGTAAGTTCTACCGAATGTATGAAGAAAATGGTAAGTCAATGCTTATGCTGAAAATCCGCGAATTTGTGAAACCGTGAGCCAGCGAATAGTGGGGGTTCATTGTATATACATATATTACGTGTATGTTAATAAACCTTTTTTTCCTAGATACTTTTAATAAAACAAAATACATGCTAAAATATTCCTTAATTCTGGGATTGAGTTGTTTGGAAAAAAAATTCTATTTTCATGGAACAAGTCATTCTTTTCTCATTTAGCTATCTATTCTCCTCTCATTCTATGTTGACTCAACCACTAACATTTAGAGAAAAAAATGACCCACTTTTTTCAGCGTGATCATCTAACTAACATACGTGTGTCTTCAAACCACAACTATATATGTAAAATAGATAGAAGAATAACTCTTCTGAATAATAATGATAATAATGATGATAATATTGCCGCGAAAGGTCAAAGAAGATGGAAAAATCAAGGAGGAAGGGCAGAAATCCATTGGAAGGGTGCAGAGAATACTGGAAGCTTGGGGAGGCTTATTGTCACTCAAATCCCAAAGAGCAACGGTTGTTGTCAATAAGAAACCAATAGTAAAAGGCTGTTGCAAAAATGCAAAATGATTTGCAATGATTATCAAAAGAGGGAGAGAGTGCTGGAAATCTGGGGAGACTTGCTGCCATTCAGACTCCAGGGAACACCACTGAGCAATCACTGATAATGACTTGCGTGAAAACTGAGTAAATAAGAATAAAAATAATAAAAATCAAAATAATAATTAAAATAATAATAATAATAAAAAATAATAATAAAAATGATAATTTTTTAGTTATGCAAGAAGAAGGTTTTAACAGATAAGTCAAAGAATGAATTTTTGAATGCAATCAACGTGGAATAGAGATCGTGGTTATGACTCAACGGGTCACGGGTACGTCTATTTATTATCTAAATCAGTAATTTGTCTACATCTTTCAATCACTTCGGTATATTCTTAAATAGAAGCTCTTAAATTAATTCCCGTTTTTTTTTTTTCATAAACAAGTCAGCCATTTTCTTTCCTTTATTCCCGGGCAACGCCGGATAAGAACAGCTAGTATATTCATGTATATGTACCTTTTTTCATTTAATAAGAATATTATTATGAGAATTTGTTATATATATCTATATTTATATATATATAGGCATGAAAAAAAAAGAATTTCTGGTGATTGGTGGGGAAAAAACGATAGTGAAACAAAAAAAAAAAAAAAAAAGATTATGAAAAGCGAGAAAGATTTTTTTTTTTCCAGAAAGATTTGAGAGTTGGCCTAATCCGACCCATCATAAATATTCATGAACATTTATCGCGATGCATATTTATGAATACATATGCGTTTGCGAAAAGACTTACCATAAATATTTTTATAATCCCTAAGCATACTGTTTTTTCGCTCTCCTTTTCTTTCTTTCTCTATAGCAAACAGCCGAAAATAATCTTTATTATTAAAAAAAAAAAAAAAAAAATGGAACGCAGAAATCAATACACGTTGATCTGCAAACCATTTGCAGCAAGATATACAAACATAAATATGGGGGCGGGGGACGCTATAAATTGTAGATATTTAAATTGAGGGTTGAATTATGAGAGATACACAACTCAACAGTGCCCCCGTCCCCACCCCCGGAAATGGGGAGGACACACACACAAAAAAAAAAACTAGTCTAAAATCGGAAAAGTGCTAACAGCAATCATTCATTAATACACCCAGCTCGAATTAATTCCCTGCAGACTACAGCATGGTCGTCTTCAAAGCCAATGTGAACAAACACAGTCCTAAGTAATGACACTTTGTTCATTCAGCGTTTCTCAACCAGGTTTCCCCAGAAACCTAAGAGTTTCAACCAGAACATTGAAGCGAGATAAAGAAAAAGTTTTAAAAATCCATTAACTTAATTTCATATACGTAAATTTACTAAACATGCACAATATATTCGTGGTAACTGGAAGATAGACATCACCATATCTAAGTTATTATGTTAGAAATTAATATTTCACAATCATTGTAAACATACAGTGAAACCTCTACATACGAATTTAATTCGTTTTGAACCCGAAGCGGAACTGTGAACTGAAATCTCCATCTTGTCGTTGTTAGTGCTGCCGCCTAGCGGGCTAATCACGAAACTTCGACGTCGTATGTTGGATTTTCCATCGGGTAGTGTAGAGTCGATAATTTGATCGAAGGTATGTATCTTCCTCCCACAGCGGTAAGGTGTGACACAAGGTCGGGAAAGTGAGATTTGAAAAGCCAGCGCCCTCGAGAAGGGAGAGCACTTTGGCTTACAAAAAAAAATGCCTGGGCAGCCCTGTCGGCATTCCCTGGTAGGGGTGCCTCAGGCGATTAGCAATAAACTAACCCCTTCTCAAAGGGTGAGAAGACAAAGCCTAGGAGGGTGGACCTCCTAGAACTGCACAGGACAAATCCACAGACCGGCGGAATCAAGACGATACCGGTCTATAGGGTGTAGTATCCATCGGAACAGTCAATACCCACTCGGGTGACGAGATCCGTACGTGACTGATTCGTGTATCAAAAGTGACTCATTCAGTGCAAGACAATTTACATTGTCAGCAAACGATAAATAAAAATAAACTGATTCAGCAATTTATCTGTTTTCGGTCTTTTCCCATTTATATGATAGGTTTTATATAATAGTATTGTTTGTTTATGATTATTTTTATGTTTGAGTTTAGAATTGTTTTGTGTGTGAATAAAAACTTCTGAACGAGACCACTGACAGCATTACCGAAACATTTGAAAACACGTTATTTTTTTCATTAAACCAGTTATTCAAAAACATACGAGGCCTGTCTAAAAATCATCCGACCTTAGGCCAGAAAAATATTTCTAATACGTGACGGGGTTGGGACCCTTATCCCCTTCAAAGTAGGCCCCTTGTGCTTGCACACAATTAGCCCAACGATCCATCCACTGCCGGAAACACCCCTGGAAGTTTTCTTTTTGAATGGTGTTCATCTTTGTCGTCGCGTTAGATTCAGCAGATGTTTGGAGAAGATGCGATGTGTAACACAAATTAAGGAGTGGTTCAACCGATTCAAAAATGGTCGCACATCAGCAGAGAGTGACTAGCGTTCTGGCAGGCCACAAACTGCTCAGAGTTGAGGAGTGCGAAAAAGAGATAATCCGGATATTGAAGAGATAATGTGTATATTGAAAGTGATTAGTGAAACTAACGGGGCTGTTGATCCTCTGAAAATAAAATTTGGTGATGGCGGGTAGTGAGTATTGATTTACTCCTCTCCAGCAGTTAGGCACAAGGCCAGTTTTTATCCTACTCCCACAAGTAAGATGTGAGCCACGGTCGGGTCGGGAAAGTGGGGTTTAAAAATTGCCTGGGCAGCCCCGTCGGCATTCCCCGGTAGGGGCGCCTCAGGCAGTACGCAATAAACTTACTCCTCCCCAAAGAGGGGAGGCGAAGCCTGGGAGTGTGGACCTCCTAGAACTGCACAGGACAGACCCATAGACCGGCGTAAATCAAGTACCGAAGGCCAAGACAATACCAGTCTATGGGGTGCAGTATCCATCGGAACAGATACTACACTTTGATCTTAGCCAAAAGGCCAAGAACAAGCAAATAACGCCTGTTTATACTGGACATCCATAGATTTTGAAGTTAATCGTTAATAAAAATTAGCCCATTTGTTAAATTTTTTTTTTTCAGAATGGCTCAGTATCTCAATTTTGTTTTGTTTAAAAATGTTTTTTGTTATACAGATAACCACACGTTTATGTGCAAAAGGAAAATGAAATTTCGTTGTAATATTTGAAGTAAAATGTTATCATTAAAATCATATAATATTTTTCCAATCATAGTATTTTGTGAAAATGTTAAATAAACAATGATTAACCAAATGATAATAATATCGTTAATTCGAGAAATTAATTTTTCTTCGAGTTATATTGATTTCATTAACACTGAATTTAGAGGCATTTTTTCGTAATATATAAGAACTATATTTTTAAATAATTTTTTATTGTTACATCTACAGTGCTTTATTCGGTGCTTCTTGCTTAAAATGCCGAAAAAAAGATTTCTGTGTCTTTTAAAGTTGAAGAGGTAAATAAGGGGCAATAACTCTTATCACCTGTTGTTATTACATGTAACGTAATTTACTGCGACATTCAATTAATTAGTAATAAATGAACAACAAATTATACTTGGTAATTTCGATTTATCGAATATACTGTTACGTCTAATAGACATTCTACGTGCACAGTATCCGCTCGTACAACGCCAATGGAACCCATCCGTTTTCCCTCGTGCTGGCACAAGTCGCATTTCATGCCCACAATTACAGGTCTCTTCTCCTGAAATAAGACCATGCGCTTGCAAAAAATCTATCTGCTTTGCTTTTTCTGACGTATAATATAGCACATCTTCGAACTGGAACAATTTCAAATCCATAATTCCAGTTGAAGATAATATCAGTCTTGTTAAAAATTAACGATAAATTTTGGCTCAAAATAACAATTCAGGATAAAGTCTGGCTCAAAAATAAAATTAAGAGTTATTGCCCCTTATTTACGTCTTCAACTTTAAAAGACACAGAAATCTTTTTTTCGGCATTTTAAGCAAGAAGCACCCTTTATTCTTATAAAAAAATACATGCATTTTTTTTTGTACGTTCAGATATAACTTTAGTAAAGGTGTATTTTGTTTACACAAAATACTATTTTCACTAAGATTTCTAATAAAATCATAGTTTCATTATATTCCTTGATTGTTAATAAATACTGAAAATTTAATTAAAATTGGTTGATTTCCTAAATTTTGGTGAATTTTTAAATGAAGGGAGGTGTCAAAATATCTTTGAATGTTGGAGATCGGCCATTAATTTTGCCCATACCTAAGGATTTCCCCGACACTATGACTAGTGATAATGCTGGTAACAGAAAGTCTTTTGGCAAACTTCTGTATTTTTCGTAGATACATAATCTACTTTTTGTCTTATTTCTTTCCGGCCCTTTAAGGCCACAACACACAGTAAAATTTGGACTGTTATTATGTATAGGCATACTAAGGCAATTTAACATTTTTGTATCACTAAAAGAAATTTTAGTCATGAGGTTTTGCGAAATGCATTAGCAAATAAAATTAAAAAAAAAAAAAAATTTATTCGTCGCGTAACCAAAGAGGAAAAAAAAGAGGAAAAAAAAGTGGAAAGAGAAAACGAGATGTGAAAAATGAAGAAAAAAAAAGAACAATGGTGTTTTGGAGAAGTTTTTTTTTTTTTTTTAAATATTTATAATGATTTTTTTTATAATGAACTCTCTCCTTCAAAAAGGGTGGGGGGTAAAGACGTGGCCACCGTAGTAACTCTCGGTGGCCACGGTAAAGAGGAGAGAAATATGAAAAGCAGAAAATCCGATGTGAAATGATGAAGAAATATTTTTTTTTAAATGTTTTTTTTTTCAACTGTTATAGTTGAAAAAAAAAAACATTTTTTTAAAAATATTTCTGGGGATAAAGAAAAGAAAAGCTTTTAGAAAAATGTCAGGATTTGTTGTGAAACTTTTTTGAGGAGATTTTCTTGTTATGACGACTGAATGGGTGAATATAATAAGGAGACTCATCGTTTGGGGGAGACGACAAAATGAATGCAGGCGGGAACAACGAAATCCAACCACAAAATCAAAAGGAATGACCTCAAACGGATTGCAGGGGGAGAAAACGCTTTACAGATTCGCAATCGAAACAATTGCGGCGACACCAACAATACACATAGACAAACCATTTATCACAATGTGTGAACAAATAAAAATTAAAATCTCAAATGAATTCCGTGCATCCCGGCCAACGCCGGGTAGGTACATCTAATATTATACATGTTGCCAAGGAGATGATACACTGGGGTGGCTCCCTCGTTTATAAGTGTAAAAAAAAAAAAACAACAATAAAAAAACACAGCAGTAAAACTTTCTACAACTTTTGAATTTATCTGGAATATCAATTTTTTTTTTTAGAGTTTGACGGGTGTCTTGTGACGGGTGTAAAAGTCTTGTGACGGGTGTAAAAGTCTTAACTCGCCACGGATTAGAAAATCCATAAAAGTGAGATTTGTTTGAACATTCGAGAAACATGTTCGTTTCGGAATACAGCTCACATTGGTCGGATTTTAATGTGTGGAAAATCCAGCTTCCGAAAAGGGGGTATTCTAAATTAGAACAAAAAATTCAATTGCCTCAGTCTAGAAGGATTTCCCAGAAAAGATTAAGTGTAGTATCAGAACAGATGCTACACTTTGCTCATAGCCCAAATGACAAGAATGTACTTATTTGTATTAATCATTTTTAATAAGAAAAGAAAAAGAAAGATTGGAATAATCTATTATAAACAAAATGGAATATCAATACAGGCAGTAATACTATTTAACCCCGAGTTGGAGAGGAAAAGATGCATTATATATATATATATATATATATATATATATATATATATATATATATATAACAAAAAAGGCTAAGTTTAGATTTTGTCTTTATTTTAATATTTAACTTTGAATTTATCAGATTGAAACAATTTAACCCATGCTCAATGGGTAACCCAACGAGTTTCATTAAAAAAAAAAAAAATTTTTTTTTTTACTTATCATAAATAGTTTTGTGCCGAGCGACTAAACTAATAATTATTATCCTCGTCATCTTGTTTAAATGATTAATTTATTCCATTATAGAAAACTAAAAACGAGCAAACTTGTTCACGCCCTGGGTTGCCTTGCCGAGGTTACACAGGTTCGTCGTATCCTGATGAATAACAGGCTTGCCATTTCTGCGTTTTTAAATAAAACTGAAGCATGAATGAGTTTAAAGCCATTTATAAAGAAAGTCGTTTTGGTAACACAAGATGGAGTTTAATCAAAAATCTACTTACAAAAGGGGACATTTTTTTTGTTTTTTTTGCTTAAATATTCTGGGTCAACAGCGATTCAAATTGACGAAAGTTGAAATACTTTCAAACGTCTTTTTTACATTAAGAAGAAGAGGGCAGTTTGGGGTCGGATTTCATTTCATATTCCTCCCATAACTTCACACTATCCCCCACCCCGCCTCCACAGTTTGCTCTTTTTGCTCAGACCTGAAACGGCCGTAAAAGTAGCTCATCAGCTCCACTGAACAGAGGATGAGGTTCGTCTTTCATCTTTTTTTGCAGCTCCAGAAATCAAAAAGAAAAAACCACTACAAAGACGGCCAACTTTGTTCTTCTTCTATGGCGACGATTAGATAAGTAAATTCTTACTTATCATCGTTTATGAAGTCGAATCTTCCCGGCTTTGTTCACGGAATATCAACACCGGCGAAAGTATATCTCATCTTTATTGAAGAGAGTTGATAAAAATGGACATTAATCGTTTTTTTTTTTTTAAGAAACGGCTTTTATTTCTCTTGAAATAGAAATCTGTAAAAATAAGTTTTTTTTCTAATGAAAAATTTTTTTGATGTCAATATGAAATATGCAATCATTCAACGTCAGACATTTTGATTTTGAAAATAATAAAGTAGACAAGAATGAGAAAAAAGAAATAAGATTACCCGTGTAAATTACACAGCGCAAGGACAAATACGCGTAGGTAAATAGTGGCAAATCTAACCTATAAAGTTATCTGGTCGGATTTCCATTTCAAAGTCAGACCCAAGTAGCATTTACGCTGGCAAATCAAACTTTGCTTCTCACTAGCCATTTTCATTTGTTATTAGTGTACCGTGTTATTTAATATAATAACATAATTAAATTAAAGTTATCTTGTCGGATTTTCAAAATCAGATCTAAATAGCAATCCATCTGGCATATCGATACTGTATTCAGACTAGCCTAATTTTTTTTCTCGGATTTTTTCCTCCATAATATTATTGCCAGGAATGTGTTTTATTTCGCTGAATTTTTTCTAAAAATTGCACAGCACAAGGACAAATATGCGTAGGTAAATCGTGACAAATCTAACCTATAATATAATAACGTACTAGTTATCTTGCCGGTTTTTCAAAATCAGACCCAAATAGCAATCTATCTGACATATCGATACTTGATTCGGACTAGCTTATTTTATTCCGAGGGGGGGGGGGTCCTCCACTATATTATTGTCAGGAATATGTTTTACTTTGCTGAAGTTTTCTTCTTTTTTTTAAATACTCATTTAGGCTAAGAAAAGTAACTGTTAGATTTATTGAGATATTTTCACTTATTCACCGAAACAGATTAAAGGGAAGTTATCGTGTGCAACAAGGATATAACAAAATCGAGATTGAACAAAAAACAAAAGGCAAATTACCATTTACTGCACTGAAGTTTTTTTTCTTTTCAATAACTTTCAACAGTCTTATCAACAGACGATGTTAGATTTGCTAGCGTAGCAACTGATAAGTTACTTGCAGTAATTGTTGCTGCTTGCCCGAGTTCAAACTTTCCATAATTGTCTACCAGTGGAATAAATATCTCTCTTAAGGTACTCCACGGGTTCTCAATTGGATTTAAGTTCGTGTGAATCAACATGTTACAACTTTGTTGACCTGTTTGATTCTGGTGGCGCCATTCTTGTAGGAGGGACCACGTAATGGTTGCCAACATCCGTAAGTGAAGGTGATATTATGGAACCGACTTGATTCGAACTTGGCACACCCAGCTCGTCAATCCGTGTCGTTATCCACTTGACCACCATCACCAGCTATTGGGTGGCCAGTCATAATACAAACCCCCCTACAAATCCCTTTTCTTGTAACTATATTTTGGTGAACTTTGAAGCATGACTTGGTGCGTTGTCTTGAATAAATATCAACGATTTAGGTTTCGCTAAAGGTTAGTTATCCAGTCACTCAAAGAGATTTTGTAACTTTTAGAGTTCATTGTCACTATCCCTGCAGGCTTCGCTACCCCTATCCTACCAACAATACCGACCTATACCATGATCCCAGCCCATTTTGTAGCCGTTTAACAAATTGTCTTGAATAATGTTGCTTACAGACCCAATTTCGCACCCATCCATATTAGTGAACCTGGACTCATCTGTGAACAAGACTTTCCTGAAATCAGCTTTTATATATTTCTTAATATTGAACTCGATTTTCCTTATGTTTTTTAATTGATATAAGTTTTTTGATTCGGTTCTTTACACCAGCAAACTTTCTTAATGCTTGATATGAAATATGAAATGAAATGAAATGAACTACTTGCGTGCAGATTTCTAATGATTTCTCTTTGGATATGTGACAGATTTGTTTGTTAGAGAACTGAATTCAGCTTGAAACTTCTTTTTTCTTGGTTGAATTCCATTTTGACAAACTTTCTTGTTCGATGATCCCTTTTTAGATCCTTTGAAATTTGAAGCGAAGACTTTCCTTTCCTAATTTCAGTTATTATTTCTTTCCATCACGTGTTAGTTCTTTTCGAGTCATTAAGCTTCATTTTAGCACTTGCAAAAAATCTTTAGACACTGAAAGATGCAATAATTACAAAAGTTCATTAAATTTCTATCTGAAATGAACAATTAAGGGTTACTTTTTTAGTCACAACAAAATGCATACGATTGGTTTGGTTTACGGCATACCATCCATCTACGGGTTATTTAATGCTGAATAAAGTTGTCAAATGTAATTGTACAATAATTATTTATATTCTTAGAATTTATATTTTCAGGAAGTACTGCTCTCAAAATACACTGCATTACTCTCAGAAAACACTAATCCCAGAAACAACTACTCTTTGAAAACATTACTCTTGGGCATTGGTAATCTCCTCTGTTCTCAATACGATTCCCCCCCCCCCCTCCTCAATCACTGCCTTCTCATATCTTCTAGAAAATAAAAAGGAGAAATAAAGTTTTGATTTTTTGAAGAATCAGACTGAAAAATACGGTGTGGGGGGTGAACTTATAGATACTAGGGCATTATGTGACCAGCCGATTGATTGGATCAGGCCTCTCCGATCTCCTGTCTAGCCGAAGTAAGAGTCGAAGTGGAGGAATGGCTCCGCTACCCGGATCTCGTCCTAAGGCATCAAAGGTCAGCACTAACAACCTCATTTTCGTTTTTTTGTTTTTTATCCCTCCGTATGGGGTTGCAGTCGGCAAATTTGTGACCCTGTTGACAGGGCGGAAAATGCATACGGAGAATATATTACATCATTGGATGTCAGTATAATATTAAATAAATGCCAAAATAGTACTTGCATATAATCTCTAGAAATTTATATATATATATATGATAGATAGATAGATAGATAGAGAGAGAGAGAGAGAGTTTAGTGGAGAAGTTCCAGATGAAACGTCAAAACTGATTCGCAAAGTTTCATGAAAGCATGTTATATGAGAGTTTTGGGGCAGATCAATTCAGACTAATAAGGACCTGGTTTGAGGAATAATCCATATAAAGCAAGACGAATTCAATTGAAACAAAACATTTTATTTATGTATTGAAAATCATTTGAAACAGATTGAGTCACATTAATTACTTCAATCTTCAATACAATCGTCTTTTATCTTTTCATAATAAAAATAATCCAAGTGAAAACGATCATCATAACAAAACAATTTGAATTCTGTTTATTTGATGCACACAAATGAAATGAATGGCCCTCTTCTGGAGGAAGACCCTTGTTTTGATAAGCTCCTAGGACTGACTTTCACTCTACATCTAAAATAAAAGACATACAGGGTGTTCCAGAAAAATTTGACACTTTTGGGAAAGGAAAGAAAAACCATTATATTTTGACCGATTATTGATGTATTCTTCAAATTCACAGTGCATTTCTTAGATGATCTTTTGCGAATACAGCGGACTTAAAGGAACTACCCTGAGCCTCCACCACGGATTCCAGACGGGATCTTAACCTGGAGCTCGCGGCCTTCATGGTGTCCTTCCAGAGATGCCTGAAAACCAGTTTGATCCTGGCAATCAACGTGTTTTTGGTGTTGCAGGTGGTACGGTTGATCTTTCCCACCTGCACCCCACACCTAATAGTCAATGGGGTTGCAATCAGGTGAGTTGGGGGGCCGAGACAGATATTTGGACTGGTGAAGTTCTCAGACAGTAACTTCAGAGTCCTGCTGCCACACGTTTGGCCCGCCGCAGCCATCTTCTCCATTCAGCGCTTGACAACAGTAGACAGCAACTCAATATAGCAATCTGAATTGATTCTTGGCCCATTTTCAAAGATGTGATGTGGCTTTTGCTGGAAACACATCCAAAGACGATCACAGTTTGATCTTCATGTGTGGGACTTTGTGTAAACTTTAAGCAAGACACCTATTGCTTTATGCATTGTGCAACTGGTTTTGAGAAAACCCAGAGCAGCCCCAGCTCGACTGGGTGTTTGACGTTGTTAAGGAGTTTCTTGGCTTACATAAGCCGGTTCTCTCTTAAGCCTTGGTGGCGAGTAGTTTAGGCTTGCAACTCTTGTATGAGGAATAGTGAAAATCCTTGTTCAATGCTTTCTTCATAGTCACTAGTCCGACACCCATTTCTCTCACTATGGTCAACATTGTCTTGTCTGGATCTTGACGCACCCTTTTTTATTTTTACAGCTTTGACGAATCAGTTAGAACGCCTGCTATGATCCTTCCTGCTTGCCACTGCTTCCACATTTCCATCAGAATTCTCCAGCTCACATCTCACAGCCTTAAAAAGTATTCAAGAAATGCCGAGCTAAGATTTCCGAATTTTTTAATCCAATGTGAATCAACATCTTCCAATATTTTTTCCCAGTTGTCCATGATCTTCAGCTTTCAAACCCACCAATAGTACACAGAAACAGTTATCCATTGCTCTTACATGCTATTAAATACTTCAAATGGTTCTGAAATTAAATAATTTTTTTTTTAAATATAAAATTTAACCCGGATACCCTAAGTTATGCCTGTATAAGGACGATGGTCTGATGATGATACTTATACTGACATCCTCTCATGGAATAGAAAATGTCATTTTAATTAAGATTCAAATTTCAATTTAAAGCTCGTAGACTGAAAAATGACTTTTATGGGAATTCCTTGCATGCCTCGATTGCTTTTATGGATTTTTAAGTGAATGTGTCAAATGTAGTGCAAAGTAATTAGCGATTTGCATTTATTTGCATTTAGAAATTAATTTATCAAAATTAATTTTGATAAATTAAGCCCCTCATTTTATATCTGGCAGAATTTCTTCCATATTTTACTGAATTGTTTCATAGAAACAGTAAAAAAAACAAAACAGAGCTATTATTATACTAAATGTGAGTTAATCAACGTTTGTTTTTCGAAAGCGCGTTTCCTATATACTTAAATAACACAAAATACACATTAAAATATATTTTAGTTCTACGATTGAGTTCTGACTGAATTGTTTTAATTGTTCTAATTAGCCGTAATTCCTAATTAACTGGACAAATCACTCATCTCTGTAAAACATAACTGAATGTGAATTCGATCTGTCATCACCAGTCAGTGTCCAGTCGGCACAGATCACAACAAATGAACCGGGACTGCCTGTTGTTCATTGTATTAGTAGTGATACCAGTCTTCAGCTTGAAAGGCGACTAGGACCATATTTTACATAAAACACTCGGAATTCCCAAATGGTTCAAATCCATCCAAGTACATCGTAACATAGAAGATGTCAAGGTGGGGTCGAAAAAGACAGCCGACAGTAGACATTTTTTCTATTCTGTCGTCCCCTCCTGGCGTGAATTCACCTTCAGCAGGTTGAGTCGGCTTGCTCCTTCAAGGAGGAAGTTTCTAGAAAATATTAAATTCACAAGCGGCCCCTATGTATATTTTGATTTTCATGATGTTAGTTTTTGCAGTTTCTTTTTTTTTTGTGGGGTGTCGTCATCCTCCTCCTCCTCCCACATGCAGTGCCTGGTATTCCCAAATGGTCACCCATCTTCTACTGACCAGACTCAACGTTGCTAATAAAAACAGTGATCTAATAAAAACCGGTGTGTCAATGCGACTATGGAGTGTATATCTCTATCTATAAAGAGTTATGTATGTGTATATGTTTATATATTTGTATGTATAGGATTCACTCCTAAACTAATCCACCGATCATTATGAATTTTGGAACACAGCTGCTAGGCGTTAAGGGGTCCAAATGTGGGTTTTATACAAAGGGGATAAAAAGTGTGGGAAGCCTTTCATGAAAATTCAGATACCCCGATTTTTATGAAATGGTAACAAAAGGTATTATACATCAATTAATATTCCCAAATTTCAGTTTGTTTGGAATATTTTAAAGGGTTTTTACGGGGACATAGTATGGGCACATTCAAAATTCAAAGATTTCAGATTTGCATTAAATTTGATCCATAGTCATTAGAAACAAATTAAGCAAGATTCCCTGAATCTCTATTTCTTATTAGGACCCTTTCAGCTTAAATTTGAAACATTTTCTAGAAATAAAACCATGTAATGGATTTTGATCAAAATTAGAATAAGGATTCTAGACATGAAGCATTATATCTTCATTTTAATCTTTGTAAGGGGGGCATAAAAATTCGGCAAACCTATTCTGTTTGAGGAATTAATTTTACCCGTCCTGGGATGGGTATTCTTCTAGTTAAAATATATGGGGGGTGGGGGGAGCCTTATGGAAACAAACGTTGATTAACTCAACTTTAATAATAGCCGACTAGTCATCATCATCATCATCATCTTTTATTTAGATGTGTTTTTGTTATTGTTTGATTTGTAATGTCCGTTTAGAATATTATTAATAAAAGCAGAAAATGTGCATCCAATTTGAGGTTTATTTACTTGCAATGCATTCCACAACAATGGTTGCTATGACAACCAGGCATTGTTTGCAGAGGAAAGGTGGATGCAGCGCTGTATCACATGGCGAGCAACACTTGAGTCACGCCACGAGATTGATCAATGCGAGATGGACAAAAGAGAAAAAGAATGATCTGAGATCATGTGAGCAAAGCTACTGACCTTCTACGAAAAAAAAAAAGTGATGGCGATCGCAAAGGTTTTCGGGCGTTTTTGCAGGTGGTTAACCTTTGATTACCCAAAACGAGGCATATTGCCACTGAAACAGAAAAGGCTACTGTGATAGGGACCAGATATATAAAGAGGGGCAGCAAGATGTTTGTTCACATTACATTTAAATTTCTGCATGTTGGTAGTGTCGGAGGAGGAAAGAGATCCCAAAGACAAGCGGTCCGAGTAAAGAAGAGATCAGAGTAGAAAATCTGCCGGCATTTTTTATTATTATTATTATTATTATTATTATTATTATTATTATTATTATTATCATTATTATTAGTATTATTATCATTATTATTATTATCATTATTATTAATAGTAGTATTCTATGCTTATTGTGATAGGAGCCAGATTTATATGAGGGCACCTTAGGTGAGGAGTTGGGCTGCAAGATGCTTGTTCACATTACATTTAAATTTCTGCATGTTTTAAAAAGTTCACCTCCAATTATTACTCATTAGCTCTACCTGCGCAGCGTTGCCCGGAAGACAATGAAATCATTTTAGTCATTAATTTTTGTTTGCACATCTTTAAACTTATACAAAAAAGTAATCGTTTAATTGTAAGGTAGACAACTCCTATTATATTCTTCAAGTTAAAAATATGAGTTATCCCCCCTTGCTGATTTTTAAAAATTATTTTTGGTAATTGTTTAAAAATGTTTCAAATAAGCAGTCGCCTGGACTATTTAATTTCCCTTCCCTGCAGACTACAACATGGTTGTCTTCAAATTCAATGTAAACAAATACTTGTCTCCAACCGTCTTCATAAGTAATTAAACGTTATTCATTCCAACCATAATTTTCAATCCTCTCATAATATTCTTCATTATTCAACTGACAATCTATCCATCTAATTAATCCTTATCCTTAAGTGGCTTTTGGCCTTGATACATGGTGACTAAATAATAAAGTAAAGGTCTGATTTGCTATGAAGCATACCAAACTAGATTCTTGAAGTTTTGCAGCCTGGAATAAAAATGGTTTCCCGATTTTTTTCTTGCATTCTTTAATAATTATTTCTGCCGATTCTTCATTTTCCACCGAGATTGCCTAATCAATCAAAATGGCCGTTTTCAATTGGTTTCTAACCATACGCAGCAATGCTAATACGACGAGAAGAAAACCGTGCTACACTTGAATATAGTGTAAGTCTTATCCGCCCCTGCAAGCCCCTTCCCCCAGAATAGATAGAACGCCCTCGCCCCTCCCCAAAGCAGAATTAGAAGGAAATAAATATCCCATAATTCCTTCAAACTATGAAATTCATCGGAAGCCAAGCAGCTTCGCAATCTTCAGTGATATCACCAATGGGAAATACATTTGTCGTGCATTTCAAGAGATGTTGAGGCATTCTGGGAAGTGATTCATCCTCAAAATGCCTGGCATTTTTATGGACGCATTTGAATAAGGAGGGAAAAAAAAAATCCAACTACGCAAAATAGTTCTCTGGATTTCTTACTAGATATCCTAACCCGGTGTTGCCCAGGATGGAGTAAAATCATTTTAGCTTTTAATTTTTATTTGTTTACATATATAAAGAAAAAGAGTTTGAATTATCTACTGGAAACCATCCTCGAGTGTATTCGGTCTCTCTGTACAAGGGTTTGTCAGGACAACCTGACATGATGGTACTTCATCCTACAAATAAACCCTGACCAAATATTAAGAATAACAGTATTCGAAGCCCAAATAAGACCCCTTTGACACAGTGATACACTGGCTCATACAAGGAATCGTGCACCTTCTCCTAGTGATGTAATACTCCACCAGACCAGAAGAATTCTTGTCCTGGAATCTTGTAAGACCAACAGACCTAAAATATGATATACTGTAACATAGTTAACTGGTCGATTGGGGAGAGGAAAATTAATGTTCTTAACTTGTTTGCTAACTCAACGTTGACAGAAGGAGAACTTTAATGAAATATTTATCTCATATAGAAATAAGTGTTAGCCCTAGGAAGGGGCCCCCTTGATTTCTGAGAGCTTCGACTGAAGTAAAATGAAACAAAAATGAGAGAAAAAGAAATTTACAATATTTCCCGTACATTATTTGAATCATGCTTACGATTGAAGACACTGTTTATCAATTATGTGTCCGGTGACCTTTTTCAACATCAAAATTTTAAAATCCCTATCATCTCACTTAAAACAAGCATTTCTTCTCCTACTACCATTGTTTCAAATATTTTGTACTTTGTGTGTTATTTTCTTCAGACCAATCATCCCGAGGAAGTCTTGAAATAAAGACGAAACGTTGATGAGTACATGAATAATATTTTTGTTTTTCTTTTTTTTCATTACATTGGAATATTAGTTCCATTTGTTATCATTATATATATATATATATATATATATATATATATCTCCATTATATATATATATATATGGATGAATATTGATATGGATAGTTTTATTTACCAACAGAAATACAAAGATAACCAGACAAAACCATTTAAAATTTCTTCTCCAAATCTGATAAGGAGCAAAAGATTTCAATCATTATTTTGGCCTTGATAAATGGTGGCACATTGGTAAAAAAAAAATAAATAAATAAAAGACTTCAGAGATGTGAATTCAATAAGACCCAAAAGCTCTGGCTGGCTACCTTCAGTCAAAAGCTGACAATTCTGTTAAAAGCTCAATTTCTAGAAATCCAAAATATTCGAGAGATAAAGTCGAAACAAAATAAAATTCTTATAAAAAACGAATTTTCAGATCGATACGTACTTACGAATGATTTTAACGTTTTCACAATTTTTGTATTTGCAACTTCGAAAATCTAATTTACTCTGTTTTTGTTCATCCAATTTAAAAAGTTTCTTCCTTTCAAAATATGAAACAATCGAGTAAGAAATGAGATTGTCCTCTAAATGGGTAAAAAAGGGTTAGGGTTAGGGTTAGGGTTAGGTTTAGTGTCATAAAAAACACTAAACACAAAAGAAAATTAAAAAAAAAAAAACCTGTAAAATGAACCTTGAAAAATATTTTCGTTGTAAATGGAAGAAATTCCTTACAAGATTACTTTTGAGAAGAGCAGCGTCAAATTCAAGCGAGAATAAATTTTTGTCGGAAATATGATGTACAAAACTAATGGAAAAGCTTCCGTCATTGTGTAACTAAAGATGCAAGGAGGGAAGGAGAGATAGTTGTTATTTTAGAGGTCGGCCTAAATAATAGACAAATTATCACGAAAGATCAGTATGGCATTTCGTTAGTAGTCAAATGCTGAGAAGCCATTTTTTCATGATATGAGATTCAGAGGTGGGGAGCCGGACGAAACGAATCTGACTCCTGATCGACTCCCTACCTCTGACGATATCCAATCTTTAGGATTAACTACCTTACTTACCCGACGTTGCCGGAATGCAGTGAAGTCATTTTAGCTTTGAATTTTGATTTGTTTGCACATTTTTAAACTTATAAAGAAAAAGGGGAGTTTGAATTACCTACTGGGAGTTTGAATTACCTACTAGACACCATCTTCGAGTGTCTTCGGTCTCTCTGTACAAGGGTTTGTCAGGACAACCTGACATGAGGATACTTCACCCTACAAGTAAACCCTGACCAAATATTCAAAATAACATAGGATTCGAAGCACAAAATAAGGTCCCCCATACGAGGAATGGTGCGCCTTTTCAAAGTAATGTTACCTCAAGTAACAGCACTTAGCTGGATACTCCACCAGACTAGATGAATTCTTGTCCTGGAATCCAGTCAGACCAAGAGACCACAAGAAAGATATATTATAAAAATTGGGGAGAAAAAAATTGATGTTCGTAACTTCTTTACTAACTCAACGTTTGATAAGTAAAGGAGAACTTTAATCGAACATTCAAATATCTCGTGTAGGTTTCAAGTGTTAGGCCCAGGAAGGGACCCCTTGATTTCTGAAAACATCGACTCAATAAAATGAAACAAAAAAGAAATAAAGTTTTAGTTGTAAAGTAGACAACTCCTATTATATTCTTCAATTTAAAATATGAGTTATCCTCCTTACATGATTTGAGTTATGCTTAGGAATGAAAACACTGTTTATGAATGATGTGTCACATGATATTTTTTGACAATGTTTACAAATATTACCTATTTGCACAAGTGTTTCTATCTGAACAAAAATGTGATTTTTAACAGTTATTTAATATTATTAAACGAAATAATGTATCAGTATTGCTATTCTGTAATAATAGCAAAATTTGCTGCTGATAGAACAAATGGCTTCCATCTGTATTTGACATTTGCTGCAGAAAAGAAAGATGTCTTATTTGCAAAAAATATTTTGAAAAAGAATTGTATTTGCAAAAATATTAATTTTTTTTTCATTTTACCAACAGGTATCGAGGCTAAAAACAACAAAAAAAAGAAATGGCTATTCAGAATAAAATATTAATATTTTAGGATGGAAATTAGTTAGGTTTTTAAGTAGGAAATTCGGGCCATTTATTAGATATTTACCATGAAATTAAGTCCGTCGACATGGAAAAGGAGTGTGGAACGTATTTGGCGCATCAGGTAAATAATGTAGTTTCTTTTAAATCATTCCATTGAATTATTAAATGACCTGCATATCTTTGGGCGCGTGGGAGAATTATCTTTTAAGGAAACCGTTTTATATTAGAAGTTGTCCGACTTCATATGTACACAACACACCCTTTTAATTTATGGGCATGTGTACGATAACAAGAATAATCAGAATAGTATTCGGTTGCAAATTGCATGCTCTAATAAATTTGAAACAACATAGGTAACCAAAATCAGTACGTGGGAGACGGAGACGATGTGTGTGAATATTCAAAACTATATTCAATCTGTTATTCAAAAGGCAACAAAAGCATCTGGCTACTATGAATAGACTTGGACATTTACGAATAGAAGATTCATTTATTTATGCAGACCTCTTTTGGGCATCTCTTATATCTTTTATTAAAAAATCCCATTTCAATTTTTAATGAACAAACAATAACAAAAAGACTTATATATCTATCTATATTTATAAAGCTATCTTGTTGGATTCACAAAGTCGGACCCAAAGAGCATTTAAGCTGAGAAATAAAATTTTGTTTCTGACTAACCTATATTTATTTATTATTGCCAATATCGACATATCGATACAATTTATTTAAAAGATTACTTAGTCCAGACCAGACAATCTCTATTATGAAATATGTTAAACAATTAAAATAAGGGGAATAACCCTTATTTTTAATTGAGAAATATTAAAAGAATTGTCTCCCTTGCAACTAAAATTTTATTAATTTTCCTGCCTAAGTTGAAAAAATGTGCAAACAAATAAACATTAAAAACTAAAATGACTTCACTGCATCCCGGGCAACGCCGGGTAGGGACAGCCAGTATAATTAAATAGAAATGTTGATGAAAAATGAAAACAGGAAAACCGAAAATTGCTTATATGTTCATCGACGTTTCGTGTTTATTGTTCAAAGAATTTTTCAAGGTAACCGATTCAAAAAAAACAACAGAAGTATACAGATAATTTAGAGGGAATTCTTATTTTAAATTAAAGAAAAAATATGAATTATCGCCCTTACATTTTTAGCTTTTTTTTGTTTTTGTTTTCTTTGTGACTTACACATTATTTCTTTTTTTTTAAATTTAAACTAAAATGACATTAATGAAGCCAGGGCTCTGCTGGGTGGAATCCTGAGCTAAGCTGGGTAGGAACAGCTGGTTGTTACTATTATAATTTGAATAGTATTTTTCAGCATCAAAATGGTGCAAAAAATATTCATGATATGATTAAAATATCCACCGTGAAATTCTAACAATCAAAATGATTGGAATTTTTTTTGCAAAAGTTAAATGTCGTTCTCGTCAGCATGGATTAAAAAAAAAACAGTTAAACAAAAATTTTAATTTATTTGTTTCATAACAGAATTGAACAAATTTCAAATAAAAAATGAATTTTTATTGTTCATTATCCGACAGACAATGAGAGGATCGAAAAGATGGATGAAATTGACAAAATTTGATTACTTAAAGACGGCTCGACAAGTATTTGTTTACACTGCTCTTGAAAACGCTCCTGTTGTAATCTGCAAGGAAGCAGCCGCATAGTAATGAGTTCCATAGTCACTCATTTAAGAATAACAAATTATCAGAAAATGCCCGTAATACATAAAATTAAGATAACATAAAAATTCAATTTTTTACAAAAAGCTAAAAAGTTAATGCAAATATTGACTTTGTTGCCGTCCTATTCTAAATAATCTGTTGTTTCAACTGCCAAATTAAAAAAAGAAAGTCTTTGTGGATATATCAGCAACATTGGATGTCCTGCTGGCTTGTCAGGTCGAGAGCAGGAAGTTCGAATAATGGCGATGGAGAGGCGCTCGAAGATTCAAATCTACTTACAATGATCCTCGGTGTGGGAAGAGATATTGATAGTCCCACACCGTTGAGTAAGACCCGCGTGATAGCGCCGAATGCTCCACAGCGATTGGTTGGACATCTCTGAAGAAGATTGGGGTATTTTTATCACTTGTGTCCCTCCGCTGCCACATGGCCATGGTTTTTCGCTGATTCCGTTATTGACAATAGTGCAAACATGTTGACACCAGCCACATGTCACATTACCAACTTCATGTTTGAGAAGGAAAACACTGTCAGGCTGTTTGCCATCCCTCTGTCGAGGTCAAACGATTCAAGGATCGACAGGAAACCAGCAATGTCTAGGGTCTGCTGTATGACATAGTCGTGCCTAGGGAATCTGCCAGCGTTCCTCCTCCTACATGATAGGCTATGGAGTCCATATGAACTGAACAAAGTTTCCTTGGTACATTTGATAATAAATCAGAAAATGTTATAAGTGAACAAACTTAGACCTATTAAAGTTTCTTTTTAATAAAAATAATAATAAAAAGAAAAATACTTATCCAATCTATTCTGTGACCCCTTGACAGGGGGAAAGTGAATGAGTACACCAGGCGCCTACTGCTTTCTTCTCGTCTAGATAACAAGAAACGACTACCATTCATTATAGTTTGAGGACATTATATGCCAAGTTTATTCAGTAAAAGCTAGCCAAGAGCAATTATTTAAACTACTTCTTTGAAATATATCTTCTCGCTACTTATATTAAATCCTTTTTATCAAATATCAAAATATTAAAATATCTGAGATTAGAAAAAGAAAGATTTAAGGGGTGAACAAAAAAGCCAGTTCACATTTCATAAATTGCATCAAGGTTTACTTCAAAATCATTTTCCTTTGAATCCGAGAAGAACATCTAACATATAAAGATTTTCAAAGTTAGACCCAAATAGCAATCCGTCTGACATATCGATATTTGATTCGAGCTAGCCTATTTTTTCGTCTTTTACTTCCACTATGTTATTGGCACGAATATATTTATTTCGTCTTTTTTCTGAAAATACTTATTCCAGCTAAGAAATCTGTTAGAGTGGAGAGATTTTCCCTTATTCCCCAAAACAGATTAAAGAGAAGTTAATTTGTGCAAATATACTCTCCTATAAGTTCTTCATATATATATATATATATATATATATATATATATATATTAATAAACGTATGCAATTTGTGTTTCGTTTCCACATTAATTATACATTATTATCTGTTCTTTAATAACGACAAGTTTAGATCTGATGACTTCAGAGGAAGATCAAATCTGGATAGTATAGAGAGATGAGTTCAGAACAGGAGACTTCGATGGTATGACCATGTTGAGAGAATGGAGGAGAGTTCTTGGGTTAGTGGTTGTAGAACAGTTGATGTAGCCGGTCTAGTTGGCAGGGGAAGGCCAAAGAAAACATGGGAAGAAGTGATAATGATAGACTTGAGAGAAAGAGGGATAAAATGACCTGGCCAGAGATAGGTTAATTTAGAAGTCAGTCTAACATATGCCAGCATGTAAAATGGATGTTTAACTGATGATGACAACGACGATGATGATGATGATGGTTTAAGAAGCACAAAAATAAGCAAATAAAGAACACAAAACATTTTCTCGTAAGAAAGAGGAAGGGATCAACATATACATTGCACCATTATCATAATTAGTAGGGTAGACAGGACTGCCGGTGCATGGAAGTGTGGGTGGGGGCGGTGGGGGTTGGGAAGAGTATTGTGGTGATCTAAAGCATTCCTCACGTCCAGCCTAATGGAATATTCTAGTCTTATTTGACCAGCTGTCCAGGATTTTCACCCTCTCCCTCCTCCCATTACTGAAGAGTAGAAAAAAAAAGGGATTTTTTTTTAAAGCTTTTCTTTGACTTCTTTCTTGTTTTGACTACTCCCTCCCACATTTTTTTTCAAAACTTCTATTTGTCAAAACATCCGATAAGAGTTAAAGGGACCCTTGAAAACTAATTATGAAGTTGTTTTTTGTTTTTTTAAGCTTTTAATAACACAAGTTCAGATTTGTGACGAATGAAGTTTCTGGTCACATTTATGAAGCCGCACGCCGTGAAAAGACTTCACAACAGTTTCATTGTTAATTTGCTTTTTAGATGTTATCATATTGAGTAATTTAACATATAAAGTTATTTTGTCAGATTTACAAAGTCAGACCCAAGTAGCATTTAAGCTGACAAATCAAACTTTGCTTCTGACTAGCCAATTTTCATATATTATTGTTCTACTATGTTATTGACAATATAATTTACTTTTCTACAATTTATTAAACAAATTACTTCATCCGGCCCGAAAGACCGATAATATGAAACATTCTTAAATAATCCCCATAAAAATCAGCAAGGGGGGGATAACTCATATTTTAACTTGAAGAAGGTGTCTACCTTAGAACTAAACTTCTTTTCTCTTTTACTATATAAGTTTTAAAATGTTTAAAACAAATAAAAATTCAAAGCTAGAATGACTTCAATGCATCCCGGGCAACATCGTGTAGGCACAGCTAGTTATATATATAATAGATTATCTGTTGTGCAATTGATCAACTTTGCAATTAAAATCACCCATTATGAATCTTTGGGGAGCTTTTATCTATATTAGATTCTATTTCCAGAAATAAAGTAAGGTAAAAAGAAAAGAAACGACTTTGCAATAATAACGATGATTCTGTTGATGAACCTTTTTGGATGCTGTTGATGAAACTAGTGAAAGCAAGGGAAGATAATCCGGGTTTTTTCATGTTTTTTTCTTTGTTTGATAAAGTGTGAATGACAGGTTTGCCCAAGAGATATGAAACCAAATCCTAAGCCTCATAAAAACAAAGAAAGAAGAAGCCATATTTTTGGCAAGTCTTTTGGTTTATTATAAATGCTTATTTAGTATTTAGACAACTTACAATGCGGAAGGAAGCTGGGTGGGAAGGGATAGGGAAGACAGGAAGAGACGAAGGAAAGGTAAGAAAGAAAGGGAAGGTGAGGGGAAGGGGAGGAAAGGAATAAGGAGGAAAGGGGAGGAAAAAAAAGGATAGGAAGGAAGGGACAAAGAAAGGAGAAGAAGGAATGACAAAGGAAGGAAAGGGAGAAAAGAACGAAAGAATGGAGGCAAGGAAGAGAAAAAGAAAAGAAAGAAAAAGTAAAAGTAAAAAGGAAAGAAAGTAAAAAGGAAAGAAAGGAAAGAAATAGGAAAAAGGAAAGAAATAGGAAAAAGGAAAGAAATAGGAAAAAGGAAAGAAATAGGAAAAAGGAAAGAAATAGGAAAAAGGAAAGAAATAGGAAAAAGGAAAGAAATAGGAAAAAGGAAAGAAATAGGAAAAAGGAAAGAAATAGGAAAAAGGAAAGAAATAGGGAAAAGGAAAGAAATAGGGAAAAGGAAAGAAATAGGGAAAAGGAAAGAAATAGGAAAAAGGAAAGAAATAGGAGAAAAAGAAAGAAAGGGAGAAAAAGAAAGAAAGGGAGAAAAAGAAAGGAAAGAAAGAAAAAAGAAAGGAAATGAACGAAAAGGAAAAGTACAGCTGTTTATGATGTAGCAATGGTTGGCTTACTACACACAGCTCATATACTACACTGTTGTCTTTTTGTGTTTTCCTTTCATATCCAGCAAAAAAGTCAACCAAGTGAAATAAATTGTTCAGGGTAACAGACTGATTGGGTTTCTATTTCAAATCAAAGTCTGTCTTCTATTTGTAACCGTTTTTTATGTGTGTGTGTTTGGTTCTTTCTATCCTTTGACTGGCTGGGATCTTCTAGTATAAAAAGTTATCTTGTCAGATTTTTGAATTTAAGCACATCAATATTTGATTCTGCCTAGCCATTTTCTCTTTTTCTTCCTGCCATTCTTTAGAGTTTAGAATAATCTAATGTCTTTCGGTTCAGTTTGTTATTAAAAAAATCATTCCAGTTAGGAAGAGTGTCACAATGACAACAATTTTAAATAATGATTCACATAATGTAAGGGAGACACATCTATGCACGTTTTACAATATGACTTATATTCCTTATATTATTTGAGTTATCATGGAGCATTTTTTACATCCCTTCTCTATATTCATAACGTTCTCTGACCACTTTGAGTGTTTCTGTGTTTCTCACCTATACGTGACTTACACATTTTTTTTACTTTTAATGTAATTTTTTTTAGATAATTATATAAATAATAAAACAATAAAAACTAAAATTTTATTTACTTTCTTGTATAATTTTTAAAATGTGTAACCAAAAAAATATAAAATGCCACTGATGAAGCCCAAGCAATGCCAGGTAGAGACAGCTAGTCGAATATAAAAAAAAATAGTGTTAAATTCTATATTCAAGATGGAAACTCGGTGAAAGCATAAAAAAAAAACTCAAAAGAAAACAAAACGCTAATGTTAAATTGGTAAGACATTCATAAAAATGAACTTTCAAAATTTCGTATTTCGATAAAATAAAGAGAAAAGAAGCTCTTTTATAATTCTCATGTGATTCCGAAATTCTTCAATTTACCAATAACAAATAAACCAGCTTTCAATTTGCCTAAAGAATATAATTATGATGTAAATATTCAATTGATTTAGAAATATTCATGAAAAAAAAACAAAACATTACTTTTGATACTTCATACAAAACTAGCTGTTCCAACCCGGCGTTGCCCGGGAATATTTTTTACTTTCATTTTTGATTAACTTGTTCTTTTTTTTTAATTTTATGATATTTCACCCCAAACAAGGCAGGTCGCCACTGTAGACGTAAGGGCTACTGAGAATTAGGTAGTAGGTTTTTGGTGTCATCCTAAGTTGGGAGCTGTGCAGCGAGATGTTTGTTTACATTAGTTTTAAACCTCTGCATGTCAGTACAGTCAGGGAAACAGGGAGCAGAGATGGAATTCCAGAGGCTGGCAGCACAAGGAAAGAAGCTGTTGGAGTAGAAGGCTCTCCAGCATTTGGCGACCTCCACAGTGAATGGATGGGATCTAGCTGATTGTCGAATTGGTATTTGCATCGAGAGGGTACTAGAGCAGCTAGTTCATCGGAGCACCATCCATTGAAGTATTTGTAGAACAAGCACAAGGATGCAACATTGCAGCGATGGGACAGAGGCTGGAACTTGGTAGATAGTGTGGCTCCTATTAAGTTGGCGACTCTTTTTTTTGGACTTGTCTAGTGGATGATGCACCAGCCCAGATGTGACAACAATACTCCATACATGGGCGGATGGTGGCTTTGTACAGGATAATGTCAGGTGTGAGGAGTTTACTAGCAGGGTAGAGGGGGCCACCTTTTTTGCTGCAGCCATGGCAATGTCTTCAATGTATTTGTTTCAATTCATGCTACCTGTGAATGTCAGGCTGAGTAGTTTGAAAGTTGAACTCTCAAGTAGGGTGTTATTTGCTATGACAATCGGTGGTTGGAGAGGTTTCTTGTAGTTATTGAAGGAACAGAGTTTTGTCTTTGCGGCATTAAAAGTTACCAACCATTTCTTCCCCCAATCCCTTACAGCCTGGAGGTCACTTTCTAAAGATTCAGCCATTGCCTCGGATATGTACGCATCTGTTTTGCTCACATGACAAGACTAGAGCATGGTGCCGTCAGCAAATATATCTATCTCAGACTCGATGTCATTGGGGAGGTCGTTTATGAAAATCAGGAACAATAAAGGTCCAAGGATCGATCCCTGGGGTACACCAGCATTTATGTTATATTGCTTAGATGAACGGCCATCGAGGACAACCTGGATCTTTTTTTTGGTTAGGAAGGATCTAATTATATTAAATATTCGTCCAGTAATACCATATGAGTGAATTTTTAGGAGGAGCCCCTTATGCCATACCTTATCAAAGGCCTTGGATATATCAAGCGCTACTGCCCTAGCTCCACCTGCCTGGTCCAGTGTATGATATATGCGTTCAGAGATGACCGTTAAGATATCTGCAGTAGATCGTGCTTGTCTAAATCTATACTGGCGGTCAGAAAGAAGTTTAGTGCCAGACTATCGCTAGATTGATTTAGAATTCAAAGATTTTAGCAAAGATCGGGAGTAGACTGATTAGACAATAGTTCTGAGGATCTGTTCTATCCCAAGAATTCTTGAAGACTGGTACCACAAAGGAAATTTTCCAGCTATCAGGAAAGCAAGATTCAGCAAGGCATCTGTTGTAGAGTTTGGAGAGGACAGGGGCCAGCTCAGCAGAGTATTTCTTTATTACTATTACCGGTATAAGATCAGGTCCATAAGCTTTGGAGGTGTCAAGGTTTTTTTATGATGACCCTGACCTGAGATGGGGTGATGACCAGATTTTCAAGACTGCCTTCAGTCCGCAATGGGTATTTTGGGAGATGGTGGTTTGCTGAGTCCAAAGTTGAATTTAAGGCGAAACACTGGGCAAGTAGTTCAGCCTTATCAGCTGCCGTGCAAACAACATTGTTGTGATTTGATAGCAGGGCAATCGTTGATTGTCCATTGTTCACCACACTATTTTAGATTTTTCAGAAATCGTGAGTGCCTAGTTTCTGTGACTGAATGCGTTTTTTAATTATCTCTGTATACCTTCTCTTTGCTTCACCTATCACTGCCTTACACTTATTTCTTGATTCTATAAATTTCTGTTGTTATTTTAAAGTAAGATTAAGGGAGGGGGGTAATAAACAATGGGTTAAACCAATACTTGAATAGCTTTATGAGCATTTCACTATCAGCAACAAAAATGGACTCGTCAATTTCTATATGAAATCTTTTCTCTTTATAATAATTAGCATTTTCATTATTTAATGATGAACTTTGCCCTTGAAAAAGAAATAGTACAAATACAACATGAAATAGAAGTTTATTCAATCCCAGAGGCCATTTATGGAAATTGGTTGTGACCATCAGGTGGCAATAAAAATGTCAGTCTGTTAATGTTTTAAGAGGCAGTAATTATACCAGGCATGTCATACACAGCCCCGCCCATCACCACCGGGGCCATGTGGGTCCATTTGCATTGTCGTCGTGAGGGCCGCAATTGAAGTCGTTTATTAAAAATTAATGCAGAATATTTTTGTTACTTAAAATTAGAAGCATACAATATGCACACAAATGATTTTGCCACATTCACGAACGATTTTGCCACATTCACGAACGATTTCGCCACATTCGCAAACGATTTCACCACATTTTTCAGTGAACGACACACGTTTATCTAATTTAAATTATACAAAACTACAATTAAGTGACAAAATCAAATATATATGTCCCAGATTTCTTACTTCAGAACTAAATAAAATCTAATATAAAAATTTCCCTCTTTGGCCTAAGATCATAGTGTATTATTTGTTCTAATGGATCCTACACTCTGTAGACCGGTACCGTCTTGGCCTTCGGGCCTTGATTCTGCTGGTCTGAGGTATTGTCCTGTGCAGTTCTAGGAAGTGCATCCTCCTAGGCTTTGCCTTCTCACTCTTTGAGAAGGGGTTAGTTTATTGCTAATCGCCTGTGGCGCTCCTACCGGAGAATACCTACAAGGCTGCCCAGACATTTTTTGTAGGCCAGAGTGCTCTTCCTCTAGGGTGCTGGCTTTTCGATCCCACTTTCTGACTTTGTGTTAAATCGCTGTGGGAGGTAGATAAATACAAAACAAACAAAAAAAATCTAATATAAAACATCCATATTTGATTCTGTTGACCTTTGGTGCATGTTACCAGAAACAATAAATTTGAATTAGATTTCATTTCTTTGCAAATACAACTTATCCTGTTCGGATTATTTTCAGTGGGAAACAAATCTTCCCTTTCAGCAGCAAATGTAAATTCAAACATAATATATTTTTTAGATATCAACTATTTATAGCCGGGCTTATTTCTCTATAATCCCTCCACCCGGCAATACGTACATTTAGTACATACGAGCTGTATTCTTTGAAAATTAATTTACAGGTTTCCATAATATTTTGGAGAATTTGAATTAAAAATTACAAGCAGTAAAGTATCTGGAGTTACTTCCATTGATTATGATGTTTAAAGTTACTTCTCTTTGATTTTACATTTTTAAGAGCTTGTTATTTTTTTACATACTAGCTATATATACCCGTCCTTATTCCTCTCTACGCCATCCACCCAGCAATATGTACATTTATTGCATACTAACTGTATTCACCAGGTGTTGCCTGGGTGGAGGGCGCAGATAAAAATAATCCAAAATATCGTTGTTTACAATTTCTTCTTTTCATAGAATTTGCATTTTCACTTATATAATAACACTATAATCTCGAAGATTTGCGTAAGAAGAAATCCTTCTTGAGGAAGGCAATGCTTACTTTGTTTGGATAGTGGGATTGTCCACAAGTAGTAAAGTAAATGAAAAGAAAAACAGGCCTTTAATTTTGGAAAATCTAATATTTTATTATCTGACAAATAATGCAAGTAAACATTTATGTTTTGTCATGTAAAAAATATAATTCCGGGTAGATACAGCTGGTTCAGTATACTTTATGCAGGACGCAAGAGTGCTAGCACATGGGCTGCATGTTTGATATGCCCGTGTTATATAGTATAATTACAGGTAGTCTGAGAGATAATAACCAGTTTGTGTGTAAGAAGTGTAAGACAATGGAGACGGATGAGAACTCAGATGTGGAGAAAGTATATTTGGATGGTGAGGTTATTAAGGTTGTCCAGAAGTTTTGTTACATTAGTGATACCATTGGAGCACAGGGAGGTGCTGGTGCTAATCTGATTGCAAAAGCTAAGAGTGGATGGAGTAAGTTCAGAGAATTTCTGTCATTACTAACTAGCAGAGCATTACCGCTGTTAACAAAGAGAAGAGTCTATCAGGCATATGTGCGCAGCATGATGATGCATTGAAGTGAAACCTGGCCAGTGCGGGTTGAGGATATGCGTTGCATAGAAAGAGATATGAGAATGATACGATGGATGTGTAATGCGAGTCTTAAAGACAGAATTAGATAAGGTGGAAAATTAAATCTGGATAGTATAGGGAGATGTGTGCAGAACAGGAGACTTTGTTGGTTTGGTCACAATGAAAGAATGGACGAGAGTTCCTGGGTTAGTAGATGTAGAACAGTTGAGGTAGCAAAGTCAGTTGGCAGGGGAAAGCCAAAGAAAACATGGAAGGACCCGAGAGAATTAGATGAATAAAGACTTGGTCAAAGATAGGTTAGTTTGGAAGCCGTCCAACACATGCCAACAGACGTGATGATGATGATGATGATGATGATGATGATGATGATTATTTTGTATTCTAGTAACGAAAGAAAACCAGAAAAACACTTGTACTGATAATGGGATAATTTGCAATAAAGTCTTCTTCAAAGTGTGCGCGTGTGTTTACAGAAGTTGACGGTGCAGTCACGCTGAATCTGCAAGAGTCCACAGTTCATGAGAATAACATCTGGGAATAATAAATAATACGAGTTGCGGCAAGAGAAGGCGAACAAAAGCAAATGCATTTGGTACCTCCAGCGATGGAACCCCACAAAGAACGGTAAGAGAAGCTGGTCAATAGAGATGCCGTATCGACTGTCTTTTGGTGGCACTCACAAGAGGAGGCAGAGAAGAAAGAACATCTCAAGAGTAACATTCTCTCCCTCTCACTCACTGTCAATCCCTTCCTCCTCCTCCTCTCACTCACTTAAATAATCATACTCTCTCCCTCTTACTCCCCCCCTCTCTCTCTCCCTTGCTTTCTCTCTCTCTCGAAAAGAAACTCCCAAGAGTAACATTCTTGAAATAAAGAAGCAGAAAAACCAAAGAAGAAGAATTCTCCATTTTATTCGACTCTTGATAGAAAGAACTTGCGCCTTTGAACTTTTTTGTGCGTGTTGATGGGCGAAGGATTTCTAGTTTTATAGCCATTAGCTTTCAATTGTGATGAAGAAGTTATGAATGGCTTAAGAAAAGCGTTGTGATGAGATGACAAGAGATTTTAGGGATACGCACTGCTGGCGGGAGAAATGTGGAAGGCAGAAAAAAGGAAATGTATAAAAAGAAAATGAACGACAGAGAGTGGAATTGGTTTATGAATTAGTAAACAGAAGAACAGGAAGAGAAAGGTACGGTTAGTTATTCGAGAGAGAGAAAAAGAGTGAAGGAAAGAGAGAGAGAGAGAGAGAGAGAGTGAAAGAGAAGGGGAGCGAAAGAGAAGGAGAGAGAGAGAGAGAGAAAGAGAGAGAGAGACTAAACATGCACAAAACAAAAAGTTTTAACTCAATATAAGTTTTCATGTCAACACCATAGAAAATTTGAGGATAGCTTTCCTTCCCATGAGAGGGGGGGGGGGGGTATGTGAGATTATTCCAGGAATATTTCTATTGAATGCGTCTGTCTTTCAAGATAAAAAATAAATGTAAAAAGGACAATTACATCTATTTCTTGTAGAGACATATTTACATATTTTTGACATTTTCCTTTCTTCTAGAGCGATTTTCAAGATGTCCGAGTCATTGTTGATTACCACCATTTCCACTGTTATTAGCATTAGTAGTAGTAGTAATAATAGTAGTGGTTGTGGTAGTAGTATGATGATGTAAAGACATCTTGAAAAAAATAAAGGAGCCACTCTAATAAATAGAACAGAAAGTCATCGACCTAATTAAGATTTGAAAAAAGGTTATAATGATAAAAACTGTTAAGAATTCAGTTGTAATAGATTGTTTATATAATCGCCCAATTAATCAGACAAGTTTTTATCAAATACTAGAAAGAATAAAAGTGACCCGTTGGGTCACCCATTGAACTCGGGTTAGATTATTTTAATCAGGAAAAGTGAGTTTCCAAAGCCAGCTATATATATATATATATTTTTTTTTTTTTCAAGACACTTTAATCCAAGAACTTTTTACTCTTTGTGAATTTTTCTGATGATTTTGTAATGTTGCAGAGACGATATTGATATAAAAACGTTGTTTGGCACAAGACAAATGAAACGGACCGTAAAAATATATCTCACAGAAATGTTATGTTTTTTGGAAATGTGAAAAAATAAAATAAAATAAAACCATGGTTATTGAAATATAATATGAACTGACTCTTCCAATCTTTTTATTCTTCACTTTATTTATTCTATTCGATGTTAAGAGAGAGAGAGAGAAACAGAAAGAGAGAAACAGAGAAAGAGAAACAGAGAAAGAGAGAGAAAGAAAGAGAGAGAAAGAGAAAGAAAGAGAGAGAAAGAGAGAGAAAGAAAGAGAAAGAGAGAGAAAGAAAGAGAAAGAGAGAGAAAGAAAGAAAGAGAAAGAAAAAGAGAGAAAGAAAGAAAGAGAAAGAAAAAGAGAGAAAGAAAGAAAGAGAAAGAAAAAGAGAGAGAAAGAAAGAGATGGAAGCGGATGATAGAAATGGTATAAAATAAGGCTCTTAACACTTTGATCGGCTCCTTTGGCATAATAGTCAGCATAATCGCTAATGGGTCGGGAGACCAGGGTTCAATCCTCGGTCGAGTCATACCAAAGATTCAAAAAATGATATTTGATGCTCCCTTTGCTAAACATTCAGCATTATAAGGTGAAGATCAAGGGTAAGTGGAGGAATCCTGCAAAAGGAATGGCGCCACTTCTTTCACCTTGATGTAGTAGGTAATGGAAAGGGAGCCTTTGTGTCGCCCTCGACTACGGTTAATTACTTGACTTTTTAGAACAATTAAAATGGATTTGTTTATTTAAACATAACTCAATCCCAAAAACCAAGGAATATTTTAGCATGTATTTTGCGTGGCTTTAAAATATATATAGAAAAAGCCTTAGGGGGAACAACCATTGATTACGTTAATAATAGATTAAAGACCATATATTTTGGAATTCTACAAGAATTGAAAGTCATCGGGCCGAGGATGGGTAACTGCATTAGTTAAGCCTTCATCCTCTGTTGTGCGGGTACATCATCTACTAGAGTTATTAAGTACGACATAATCACGTTGACACACCGGTTCTCGTTAGATCACCGAAGTTAAGCAACGTTGAGCCTGGTTAGTACCAGATGGGTGATCATTTCGGAATACCAGGTGCTGGATGTAGGAGGACGTTGACACCTCTCGGCAAAAACTTAACGTCGTCATTTCCCCTTACCGGAATATACAGGGTGGCGCAAAAGTCATGCATTAGTTTGAATCAGTAACAACTGATTCAAACTAATGCGTGACTTTTGCGGGATTGTTTGGCGAGCGCTTAATTAGCAGATTTTCTGATTTTAACTGGCCTTCACGTTCACCGGATTTAACAGCCCCTTACTTTTTCCTTTGGGGTTATCTTAAGGAAAAGGTATATGTGAACAAGCCTACAATGATTCAAGAGCTTAAAAACAATATCAGACATGAAATCCAAGAACTAGAGCCAGTTATTCTAAGGAGTGTAATGGAAAATGCCCTAACTAGAGTCCGTCTTTTTGAGGCCGAAAATGGTGGCCATTTAAAGGATTTACTTTTAAAAACTACTGCAACAGAATTACCAAGTAAATGTATTATTTATCAGAAAAGCCTAGTTTCAAACCAATGCGCGACTTTTGTGCCACCCTGTGCATGCGCCTGGGGGCCGCTTGTGAATTTGATAGTCGCATGAAACTTTCTCCTTCGGAGGAAGCCGGTTTAACCTGGCCAAGGTGAATGTTAATTATACTTTTTCAAATGTTTAACACATTTATAAATTTTCTTCCTCGGTAGCTTTATTCTATTTTTATTGCATGCATCACTAAAACCCAAAGCTTTCTATCATCGTATATGCGACCCGAACAGCATTTAGGCTCGGAGCAAGGTGTAGTATCTGTTCTGATGGTACACTTCATCTTTTCTCTCCTTGTCCGATGAATGAGAGGTCTTTCTAGACTGAGGTAATTTTTTTTAGTTTTGTCTCAATCCAGAGTGCCACTTTTAGGGGAGCTGGATTTTCCTTATATTAAAAGCCGACATTATGTCTAAACCTGCCCCCATGGGGAGGGCAAATAAACAGGGACAGGAAGAGGGAATTTGAAACAAAAGGGACTTTAACAAAAACCAACAACTGTGTTCTTGACAGCTTGTCCGCCCGGAGAATCTCTCAGCATGAAAGTAATTGTCAATATCTGCCATGGTAGATGACATATTTCCCAGAAACATGAGGAATTAAAAGCCCTAGAAAATTTAGGGAAAGGCAAAAGGAAGGCACTTGTATCAATAACAGAATGAGTTTAGGGAGTCGATCGCTGTAACATACTTCTTTTATTGGCTTTAATGGTTTAGAAACACTGAAAGGTCATGACATTAAAAACAGAATTAATAACATTAGATGAATCATGTTAGTCGGTACACAAATACATTTTGACCCTAACCCTAACACATCTTGACCCTAACACAAATACATCTTGACCCTAACCCTAACACAAATACATTTTGACCCTAACACAAATACATCTTGACCCTAACCCTAACACAAATACATCTTGACCCTAACACAAATACATTTTGACCCTAACAACAATTCATCTTGACCCTAACCCTAACACAAATACATTTTAACACTAACACAAATACATCTTGACCCTAACCCTAACACAAATACATCTTGACCCTAACCCTAACACAAATACATCTTGACCCTAACACAAATACATCTTGACCCTAACACAAATACATCTTGACCCTAACCCTAACACAAATACATTTTAACACTAACACAAATACATCTTGACCCTAACCCTAACACAAATACATTTTGACCCTAACAAATACATTTTGACCCTAACCCTAACACAAATACATTTTAACCCTAACACAAATACATTTTAACCCTAACCCTAACACAAATACATCTTGACCCTAACACAAATACATCTTACCCAAATACATTTTAACACTAACACAAATATATCTTGACCCTAACCCTAACACAAATACATTTTAACCCTAACACAAATACATTTTAACCCTAACCCTAACACAAATACATTTTAACCCTAACCCTAACACAAATACATTTTAACCCTAACCCTAACACAAATACATTTTAACATAAACCTACACCCACTCACATCATCATCTGGTTCTTTTACATGTTAGTATGCTTTGACCGTCTTTTAGAAATTGACTTCCAAACTAATCTATCTCTGTCCAGGTCTTTATTTATCCCTTCCTCTCAAATCCATCCTCATCACTTCCTTTCATGTTTCCCTTGGCCTTCTCCTGCCAACTAACCCTGCTACCTCATCTGTTTTACATCTACTAACCCAAGCACCCTCATCCATTCCTTCAAAGTGGTCACACCATCAAAATCTCCTGTTCTGAACTCATCTCCCTATACTGCCCCCCCCCCCCCCCGGGATGAATTTCAAAGAACAAGTCAGCTCTAAGTGGTCGATCTTGTATCATAATGGTTACCAGCAATCTCTAAAAAAGTTAATTCAATTAAAAGTATAAAAAAAGTCGAAAAACAATCATAAACATATCAACTTTGTGGCTGCAATCTCGAATCTTTCAAATACTTTGCAATAAGTAAATAACATTTAAATAAAAAGATTTAAGAAAGAAAAAAAAAAGGAACGAAAAAGAATGACAAAAAAGGGAACTACGTTTAATCTAATTTACATATTATGCAAATTAGATGTCTGCTTACAATTGATTTTTTTTACGTTTATGTTTTTTTCCCTTTTCTTTTAGACAAAAGAAATTTCAGTTACAGAAGAAAAAAGTCCGAAAACAAATCCCCCCCCCCCCCCAAAAAAAAACTGAGACAAAAAATAAGAGGAAAGTGGTGGTGGTGGTGGTGGTGAAAAAAGGTTTTATGTCAAAATGAAGCCATTAATGTCTGGCTTAGATTTCTATGGTTTTATAGGAGCTTAGGTAAAAGAGTGTTAGAAGATTTGTGTTGTAATTTGTGCTACAAAAAAAAACAGGGGGAAAGAATTAAGATAAGTTCCCGAGTTAATGTTCGACTAATGGGGAGACAGTGCAAAGATGTTGGACAATGAATTCATGAAAGGAAAAAATTATCCTTGCTTTTAGAATGCATTTTGGCCAGACAGATTGCACAGCATTTTGGAATCATTTTAAATTCCAAGAAGAAAAAAAAGGGGGGGGGGGCACCAATGAGGTCAACATTCTTATCTTCATTTCCATCAACTTTGTTTTTTTTCAATAATTTCTCCTACTTGTCCAAGCATTTGATTTCTGTCTGGCTTTCAATTTCCACTCTGCTGTCTCCCTAAACTCTAGCCGGTCCCAGCCAATTTTCCCAAAGCCTTTTGCTTCCCTGAGAGAGAGAGAGAGAGAGAGAGAGAGAGAGAGAGAGAGAGAGAGAGACAGACAGAGAGAGACAGAGAGAGAGAGAGAGAGAGAGAGAGAGAAGGGGGAGGGGGAGAGAAGGGGGAGGGGGAGAGAAGGGGGAGGGGGAGAGGAAGGGGGGAGAGGGAGATAAAGAGAGGGGGGAAAAGAGAAAGAGGAGAGAAAAGAGGAAGGGGAGAGAGAGGGAGAGATAAAGAGAGAGGGGAAAAGAGGAAGGGGATAGAGGGAGAGAGAGAGATGGAGAGAGAGAGATGGAGAGAGAGAGATGGAGAGAGAGAGATGGAGAGAGAGAGATAGAGAGAGAGAGATGGAGAGAGAGAGAGAGAGAGAGAGAGAGATGGAGAGAGAGAGAGAGAGAGAGAGATGGAGAGAGAGATGGAGAGAGAGAGAGAGAGAGATGGAGAGAGAGAGAGAGAGAGAGAGAGAGAGATGGAGAGAGAGAGAGAGAGAGAGAGATGGAGAGAGATGGAGAGAGAGAGAGATGGAGAGAGAGAGAGATGGAGAGAGAGAGAGATGGAGAGAGAGAGAGATGGAGAGAGAGAGAGATGGAGAGAGAGAGAGAGATGGAGAGAGAGAGATGGAGAGAGAAAGATGGAGAGAGAGAGATGGAGAGAGAGAGAGAGAGATTTTAACCCTGCCCTCTTGACCCTTACTGATTATCATAGAATTGCCACCTAAATTTGGCTCTCCTCATTTACACGCACATCACCATCTGCAATTACTAAATGCCTGTTCAGAGTAACACAATTCATCATTTTTTATATTTTCCAAATCCTAAATCTCACAAAACCTAATTTTTTTTAAGTAATCAGTCAATTTTTTAACAAATTTTCCTTCTTTTTTTAACAAATGAGTCTCCATTTATCAAGGCGAAAATTACTTAAGGATATAAGTTAATGTCTAGTTTTTCCAGAGACCTGTCATCTACCATTTGCACCAAAATTGTTGGTTATTTGTCTATCTGAAGGTAATGGAAAATTGACTCTGAGATGTACTAACCTAAACAGCTTTTCATGAAACGTAGAAGTCTTGTCGCTGCTGTGCTTTCATGAAAGATGGAATTATTGGCGGTTTCCAAAAGCAGAAATTAAAAATAATTTTATTCAAAATATTCTTTTTACAAATATTTACGCTTACTTTGTTTGTTTTTTTGGGGTTTTTTTTTTTTTAAGGTATTGCATCATGTTATGTTGCATGAAGCAATGATTTATTGCATTGCACACGATAAGAGTCAAAGTTTTCATCATTATCAATTGAAGAACAATTATGATGATTATGGTATAGTAATTAAAGTTTAGAAAATAGATTTTTTAAATCCTCACTTTAAATAGGTATCACAAACCAGCCGAGTTTAAAGTACGAAAACGGGTAAATATAGAGAAATTCCCTTTAATTTCAACTTGCGATATTTCATTTATTTTGACAAAATTTAACTTTTTCTCTTTCTAAATGTAAACCTCTTTCTCTTGTGTCAGTAATAGTTTGTTTTTTTACTTTAAGGATATTATTTTCAGAGAGTGGTGATAAATTTTTTTATGTGAAAAAATGTTGACATTTATTCAAATTTAGTGTATGTGATATTGTGTATCTCTATGCATATAAAAATATTCATATCTTAAAGAAAAAGGGTCATCTTATATGAACAGTCAAAGTCGCGCTTTTGTATCAGTTTTTAATGTTTTTCAGAGGAGTAATGGAGTTTGATCAATGTTTAGGCTGGTTTGATCAAATAATTATTGCTTCTATCATGATTAATTTTGATTTACCATAAGATGACATTACAATGACATTAGATTTGTAAGGATTTTTCACTTGTTTGAAGCTTGTAGTTATACGCCATGAAATTTTTAGTTATACGCTATGAAATTTTTAGTTATATGCGTATAATTTGGATTATTCGGACTACTGTTCTCATCTTGAGTGTTATCCTCACAACGTTTCGGCCGCTGTAACTTCCAGCCTTTTTCTAGGTGTATCTTTTTGAACTCGGGAATATATCTGTGGGGCTCAGGAATCTGGACAGAATTTCGAACGGAACCCTTTATTTAATCCACAGAGGTAGCATGTTCTTATTCCGTCAGCCATGACTGGGAGAAGTCTTCAAGAACACGTGGCGCAGTGGATATAGTACTAAGTAAAATTCAGTTCTAAGTGATAGTCATCTGAAGGTTGAATCCTCGGTGCGAGCGATACGAAGAATTGTGAATTACTGAAGACTTCTCCCAGTCATGGCTAATGGAACGAGAGCATGCTACTCTCATGGGTTCCATGCGAAATTCTGTCCAGATTCCCGAGTTCGACAGAAATATTCCCAAGTTCGAAAAGATACATCTGAAGAAGGTTGGAGGTTACATCGGCCGAAACGTTGTGAGAATAACACTCAAGATGAGAACAGTAGTCTGAATAATCAAAATCATACAAATTATCAATCCTCATCTCAAAAATTCAGAAACATAAACTGAATGGTATGAGATCTCCCCCCCCCCTCCAACTATTGGTAAAATAGCAACTTTTATTCAATTCATCATCTACAGCGAATCTTTTCCAATGGATTTTCTTCACTTTAGATTCCTTTGAATATAAAAACCTTACCTGAGTGGAATTGCATGAACGGCAAAAATAAGACATTACCATCGAATAATAAGATGTTCCTTACCTAAAAAAAGAAAGAAAAAAGAAATTTTAGTTATATAAAAAATTAAATATTATCCTTATATTAAAGATAATATTAAAAAATGTTATAATAAAGATTAATATTAAAGATAATATTAACAATATTAAAAACTAGCTGTCCCCACCCCGTGTTGCTCAGAAGTATTTTTACTTCCATTGTTGAATCACTTTTTTGTTTGAACAAAAAAAAAAAACAAAAAAAAAATTTTTTTTTAAATAGTTTTGACGTCTTAGGAAATGTTGAATTTTTTTTTATACCAAAGCATTATCATCATTTTTTTTTTAAATTTCAAACATTTACTCCCTTTCAAATGTCTCCTAAATTTATATATATATAGATAAATAGCTAAGTTAGGCTGTGTTTACAATTGATAACACAAAGACGTCAGTGTTAATATGAGAGAGAGAGATAGATTTGGAAGTTCGTTCGATTACAAAGTTATTGAAATATATTCAAGGAAAAACATTGTTGAAAAAAATACTATCTTTACAAAGCAAGGAGTGTAATTGTCTAAAGGAATTCAGAGTTTACTTCCTTGTTTTTAAAAGATGGTTGCTCACCAAAAAGAAATTCCAAGCTGGACAAAGTATATTTTTTATGGAAATAAAGCGAATGACAATGTTCTTTTCTTAACAACATGCTGCACCAATCAGCAAGATGAACTGACGAATGAGAATAAAATACAGATTTTTATACTTTTTAAGCTATCGGTGAGTCAAGAATCCCACAAGATAATTTTATATATTAACTAGTTGTTCTTACACGGTGTTGTCCGAGAGTTTTTTTTTTTTTCTAACTAAATTGCATTCTGAATGATTTAATTTTGTAATAAATTTTTTAAAAGTATTTTTTAAGTTGCTTTTTTATTTCAATATAAAATCAATTAAAAAAAAAATTGCAAAGTTACGTAGACTCGAGAAAAACACGTGAAGTTGTCTCATATTTTTATTAACATTGTCCAAATCTGTGCATACATTCCTAGATGTTTTGAATATTTAAGAAAATCTAATACGCTAAGGCAGTTCATGCTCGCACCTTTCACACACATTTAAAAAAAAAATGAGATCGTCCGATTGTAATTGGTGATTAATCTGACATCGTTAAGGTAAAAAAAAATCCGACTTTAACCATTTTAAAATGAATTGTTTCAGAATCGAATTTTGTTGTCCTGTCGACTAAAACAGTACAATTTTTTAAAAATACATTTTAAAAAGTGACATTCGTTATTTAGCTGACAATTACTTTTATGGTAAGAAAACAGAAAATACTAATTGTTTTATTACGAATTAAATAAAAAAAATTGTTTTTATGGAAATCTCTCCAGACAAGGCATGAAGTCACTTGATATAAGGTGCTAAAAGAACAAAAGATGATTACCACAAAGACAGGAGATGCCTAATGACCTTAGTCTTGAAAAAACAGGCTATAGGTAGGAGGGAAACAGTCAGCAGGAAGAGAGTTCCACAAGCCTGCGATTCTTGGACAGAAGCTATTGGAATAGGCAGATGTATTATAACAAGACATTAAAACAGGGAATTGATGAAGACCACTAGACCAACGAGTCAAACGAGCTGAAACAAAGGAAGCAGTGAATACATCAGACAATTCTGAACAACATATGCCATAATAGTATTTAGACTGAGACTAGCAACATCACGTCTGTGAGAGAGAGGGTGCAGAGAAGAAGAGGTGAGACCAACTAAAAAACAGATACACTTCTGAACCTTATCAAGAACCCTCAAATGGAACAAAGATTCACCAGTCATATGACAGTACTCCATACATGGTCTGATAGTAGATTTGCAGAGATAGTGAATAGCCTCATGTGTGAGAAAGTGTTTGGAGCGATAGAGAGAACCGACTTTACGAGAAGCAGAAAGGGCAATGGATTTAATGTATGAACTCCAAGAAAGAATTGATAAGAGAGAAAGACCAAGAAGTTTCAGAGTCGATTTCTCCTCAAGAGCAGAACCATCCATAAGAATCTCAGGAAGAAAAGGGATACGCCTACAATTGAAAGACGCAAGCCGAGTCTTCAGGATTAAACGAAACAAGCCATTTTGTACTCCCAATCCACAACTGAACCCAGGTCAACTTTGAAATCAGCTGCATATTTCAACTGATCCTTAGAGGAGATGAGCGAAAGCAACACTTGAATAGAGAGTGGTATAACAACAATACTCCATACAAAGTCTGATAGTTGATTTGTGTTTCAAGCGATAGAGAGAACAGACTTTACGAGAAGCGAGAAGCGGAAAGATCAGAAATTGCTACAATAAATAAATTAATAGAAGAGACATGTTCGTTTTATTTATTAAAACAATATTTCGCTGACAATGACAATTATGTTTATGGAAGAAGAGTCATTTTTTCTTAATAGAATTGACCCTGACAGACATTTCTTATTTCAAAAGGAATATTTTTATTATTAACATTCAATTATACAGATTGATGTCGAAATCACTGTGGCATTTCCATGGAGCCCCACTTTTTATTATTATTATGAATATTTTATTATTATTATGAATATTTTATTATTATTATGAATATTTATTTTTGTTATTATTATGAATATTTAATTATTATTATGAATATTAATTATTATTATTATGAATATTTATTTTTATTATTATTATGAATATTTATTTTTATTATTATTAGGAATATTTTATTATTATTATGAATATTTATTTTTGTTTTGGATTGTAAAATAAAAATCTAGTTGCTTTATTTAGCTTGAGAAAATTTATAAAAAAACTGTTTTGAAACTGACATCTTTCCTATGGCTTTAAAAAACAAATATTAAATATTTTCAAAATAAATCTATTTCAATGTGATGACTTATTGCTCCTAACTCGGACACCGTGGCCCAACTGTAACCCCTGTTGAGAATGTCTAGCTGACTCGAACTTTTATTTAAAAACATTACCTTCATAGAACAAGGAAAGGGAGACATAATATATTACACGAATCCTCAACGAACATGTGTGTGTGTGTGTGTGTGTGTGTATATATATATATAAAATAATAATAATCCAGGTAAAACATCTACAGAGTAGTAATCCAAAGAATTTCAACCGGCTTTATAAAAAAGTGCTCAATATCAAATAGAGCTTTTATATATGATTATTTTTATTTACACAGACATGTACAAATCTGCGACACTGGCATGTCGATGTTATCGATCAATAGCTGTTATAAACTGAGATCTCATCAGGTTAAGATCGGATTCTAACTTTGCCTGATGAGATCTCAGTTTATAATAGCTGTGGATCGATAACATCGACATGCCAGTGTCGCAGATTTTGTACATGTCTGTGTAAATAAAAATAATCATATATATATATATATATATATATATATATATATATATATATATATATAGGTTGTACCTATCCGGCGTTTCCCGGGATGCAATGAAATGATTTTAGCTTTTAATTTTCATTTGTTTGTACATTTTTAAACTTAAGGTAGACAACTTGTATTATGTTTCTGAATTTATTTTTTTTGAGATGAGGATTGAATAATTTGTATAATTTCGATTATTCAGCCTACTGTTCTCATTTTGAGTGTTATTCTCACAACGTTTCGGCCGCTGTAACCACCAGTCTTCTTCAGGTGTATCTTTTCGAACTCAGGAATATTTGAAAATTGAGGAAACCAAGAATCGCAAGCCCAGAAGTAAATTGACCGAAAATTTTGTATTGAAATTATTTTTTTTAAATAGGATTTTGAAAAAGTTATTTGTTGGGAGAAATTCGCACTGACTGGCCATGCTATGTGTGTGTGTGTGTGTGTGTGTGTGTTTGTGCACATGTACTATTTAAGGGAGAGAGGGGAGGGCTTTGTTTTTTTATTTACAACCGTGAACTCTTTTCACCCAAATTGCTAAGCATGTATCCACGATATAGGAAATATTGGTAAAGTATGGATGATAGTAAAATGTAAAATAAAAAAAGGATGATAGTAAAATGTAAAAAAAAGAAAAATGGATGATAGTAAAATGTAAAAAAAAAAAAATGGATGATAGTAAAATGTAAAAAAAAAAAAATGGATGATAGTAAAATGTAAAAAAAAAAATGGATGATAGTAAAATGTAAAAAAAAAATGGATGATAGTAAAATGTAAAAAAAATGGATGATAGTAAAATGTAAAAAAAAATGGATGATAGTAAAATGTAAAAAAGAAAAAAAATGGATGATAGTAAAATGTAAAAAAGAAAAAAAAAATGGATGATAGTAAAATGTAAAAAAGAAAAAAAAATGGATGATAGTAAAATGTAAAAAAAAGAAAAATGGATGATAGTAAAATGTAAAAAAAATGGATGATAGTAAAATGTAAAAAAAAAAAATGGATGATAGTAAAATGTAAAAAAAATGGATGATAGTAAAATGTAAAAAAAAAAATGGATGATAGTAAAATGTAAAAAAAAAATGGATGATAGTAAAATGTAAAAAAAAAATGGATGATAGTAAAATGTAAAGAAAAAAATGGATGATAGTAAAATGTAAAAAAAAATGGATGATAGTAAAATGTAAAAAAGAAAAAAAATGGATGATAGTAAAATGTAAAAAAGAAAAAAATGGATGATAGTAAAATGTAAAAAAGAAAAAAAAAATGGATGATAGTAAAATGTAAAAAACAAATGGATGATAGTAAAATGTAAAAAAAAATGGACGATAGTAAAATGTAAAAAAAAAATGGACGATAGTAAAATGTAAAAAAAAAATGGATGATAGTAAAATGTAAAAAAAAATGGATGATAGTAAAATGTAAAATAAAAATGGATGATAGTAAAATGTAAAAAAGAAAAAAAAGTGGATGATAGTAAAATGTAAAAAACAAATATGATGATAGTAAAATGTAAAAAAATGGATGATAGTAAAATGTAAAAAAAAAAAATGGATGATAGTAAAATGTCAAAAAAATGGATGATAGTAAAATGTAAAAAACAAATGGATGATAGTAAAATGTAAAAAAAAAAAATGGATGATAGTAAAATGTAAAAAAAAAAAATGGATGATAGTAAAATGTAAAAAAAATAAATGGATGATAGTAAAATGTAAAAAAGAAAAAAAATGGATAGTAAAATGTAAAAAAGGGAAAAAAAATGGATGATAGTAAAATGTAAAAAAAAAAACAATAGTTAATTAACGAGTTCGTCTTGCAAAGCAACATGCAAATTAGTTAATCTTCAAATGTTGATCGCATCGACATGACAGTAGATTAGATAGCTGGTCTTCTATCAAGACTAATTGAAAATTTCAACAAAAAAAAGAGTTTTTTTAATATACATTTACAGTTTTTTATACCAATACACACACTTTCTTTTTCAATCTAACATATAAAGTTATCTGGTGAGATTTTAAAAGTTGGACCTAAATAGCATTTAAGCTAACATATCGAACTTTGATTGTGACTAGTCAATATTCATTTGTTATTGTTGTATCATGTTATTGGAACTATATGTCAGCCTCGTAACTCTCGCTTCCATTATTCAGTCCTTTAATGAGCGATGTTTCTGACAGAGGGGGAAAAATTGCTGTTTTCCGAGTCAGAATCTATCCACCCAAGTGGCTTCATGCGATTTCCATAAAAGAAATTAAAAAAATAATAACATACTTCTGCTACAGCTTAATAATATAGTCTCATCTGGATAACTATTGATATAGAAACATTAAAAAGAAAAATGACTAAATTGAAAATCAGCAAGGGGAATAACCCATATAAAAAAGAGCATTTTTTATTTCTTAGTTTACAAAAATGGGCAAACAAATAAAACTTAAAATGACTTCAGTGCGTCCGGGAAAGTACAGCTCGTTTAGCCGAGAGAAATTTTGCGCCATCTTTCATTTCAAGTGGTTGGGTTAGCGTAGTCTAACACAGCTCAAGTGGAATGAACAAAAAATAGGAAATTCTGTGAGGATGGACACAAATTAAAGAATTGTCATACAATGACCAGGCGTTAGTCATTGCATTTGCGATGCAGGAATTTCTGAGATAAAAATACACATTCCATTGTGAGATTAGTCTCGTCAAAGAACTATTGGAATTATTGGAATTATTGGAATGGCTCGAATGAAAATCTGGAATTTTTAAAGAGGATAATGTTTGGTGAATTTCAAGATGAGAATCCATCTTTACTGACAGGTCTCCGTGCATTCTTGAGACGATTCCATTATGATGAGATGAAAAACAAGAATTTACATCTGGGATGGCAGATATCAAGTTGCTAATTTCTTATTCAAACATTCTTACAATTCATAAATAAACTAGACATACCCGTTGGGTTCCAACCACTACCAATGCCTTTCTACTTTGATGTTATTTGAAAATTCATAAACTGACATATTTTTGTTCCAATCCAGAGTGCCCCTTCGTTGGGGAGCTGGATTTCCCCACATTAAAAACCGACCATGTCTCTAACTTTACCCCCGTGAAAATAATAAATGGAACTCAAAATATCCTTATGGATCATAGAGAAGTAAAGAGATTTATTATTTTGCCATCTACTTTACATATGTGCTTACGGTGTGTACAAACACACAATATCAATTAGCTGGAAAAAGAGAGTCACTCTTTCTCTAAATGCTCACAGAGACATTAAGAAATATAAAAGAGTGATTGTATCAACAAATGGTAAAAAAGTAAATTCGTATGAATCAACACGGTACAACTTTGTTGACAGGTTTTCATTCTGTTGTTTGCATTTTTGAAGGAGGGATCACGTAATGGTTGCTAACATTCCTAAGCGAAAGTGATTCTATGGAACCGACTGGATTCGAACTTGGCACACCCAGGTCGTCAGTCCACGTCGTTATCCACTTAACCACCGTTTCCTCCCTAACTACTTTTTTACG